>SSNS01000003.1:5888929-5934103 GCA_006937985.1 Aphyosemion australe | reverse complement strand
ATTTTGATAAATAAAAACAGAATAACAACAGAATGAGTTTATTGTTGAGGGAATCAAGTTAGACCTGCTGTAGGAGGCAGATTACTGTCTGTGATGAAGAGGAGCAAATACAGGTTTCACTCAGTAACATTACGATATTTAACTTGTAGATAAAATGTGTTTAGCTACATTTTAAGTTGATTTTCTGTCTCCAGAGAAAACTAACATGAAAATTAGATGTGTTCTTTTTTTGTGGGTAAATTTCCAAAGTCAGCAGGGAATCAGGTGATTGTTTCCCTCATGTGTAGGTGATGTTGGATAAGAAGTGATTCTCACTGTGTTACAGTAGGTGTTTAGTTTTAGTTGGGACAGAATAATCTGTTTTAAAGTGAGGTTTTTTAAAATGTTTCATGTTTTTTATACAATGTTAAATGTGTTTACACCATTGAAGCATTACTGTTAATATAGTGTTTTTAACTTTTCCTAATTTACACGTGTTAGAACGGACGAGTGTGATTTTGTTTCTTGGAACTAAATGTTACACAATGTTTTCATAAGTAGTATGTACTAGCATGTTGGTTTGACTAAGTTTTATTTGTGTGATCAATAGAAACCTCGTTAGTTACAATAAATAATGTTGGTTCAACTGGAGTCTTTAATTTTTCTTTCACTGAACCAGAAAAACAGAAATTTGAGCAATTTGTGCATCTAGATTCTAAAATGATTTTTACAAATAACTGATTATATTTTATATAAAATATAAATTGTGTGGCATAAATCAATAGTGTTTAACAGATTGTTTTTTAATAATAAATAAAATACTGACACAGTCAACACTAACAATGAATAAACACTTCAGGTCAGCAGGCTTAGTACGGTGGCCACCATTGGTCAGGGATGAGAGCAGATGTGCTGTCATGTGAATCAATGCTAAGCTAACGAGTCAGTATGTATGTATAAAGTCTGTATGGCCAAAATAATTATTTACTTTAGACCAGCTTGAAAACCATTACACTGACCAAAACATCCTCTTTAAAAGCATGTCCTGACTGCATGAAAACCGTAATGTGGAGCAGAAAGCTGAAGTTGAAGGTAGAGCAGATGTAGCCAACTGCTCAAGGCACACAGGATAACCCGCTCGAAAAACAAGCGCACCCCGAAGAGGTTTGTCACCGCCCAGTTCCAAACAGTTCTCCCATTGGCCGAGTGGTTGCTAGGAGATTATTCTCCAAAGTTTGAGAGGGAGCAGAAAAAATCCGTGAGCGCAGGGAGCTGACTTGTGGTCCACAAGTGGCGGCTGGTGCACAGATTAAAACTGCTTCCACAAGTTGTGGAAGCAGTTTTAATCTGTGCAGAGAGAACGTTTGCACACGTGAAGAAAATATCTGTGCAAGAAACTTAAAATCTGAGTGCAGAAAGAAGGATTTGAGGGAGAACAGAGTATATTTGAAAGAGAGCAGACATTTTGACTGCAAGCATTGCAAGTTTTAAAAGCAAGGATATAAAATCCTGCTCTCAAATTTAAAATTCAAGCTCTTGATATTTGTCAGTTAAATTCCCCCATAGGTGTGAAGCAGCTGGGATGAGAATCAGCTCCTCTAAATCCGAGACCATGGTCTTGAGTCGGAAAAGGGTAGAATGCCTTCTCCAGGTCAGGGACGAGGTCCTGCCCCAAGTGGAGGAGTTTAAGTATCTCGGGGTCTTGTTCACGAGTGAGGGAAGGGTGGAGCGTGAGATCGACAGGCGGATTGGTGCTGCATCTGCAGTGATGGGGGCGTTGTACCGGTCTGTCGTGGTGAAGAGAGAGCTGAGTCGAAAGGCGAAGCTCTCAATTTACTGGTCGATCTACGTTCCTACCCTCACCTATGGTCACGAGCTTTGGGTAGTGACCGAAAGAACGAGATCGCGGATACAAGCGGCCGAAATGAGTTTTCTTCGCAGGGTGGCTGGGCTCTCCCTTAGAGATAGGGTGAGGAGCTCGGTCATCCGGGAGGGGCTCGGAGTAGACCCGCTGCTCCTCCACATCGAGAGGAGCCAGTTGAGGTGGCTCGGGCATCTGATTAGGATGCCTCCTGGACGCCTCCCTGGTGAGGTTTTCCGGGCACGTCCAACCGGGAGGAGACCCAAAGGAAGACCCAGGACACGCTGGAGAGATTATGTCTCTCGGCTGGCCTGGGAACGCCTTGGGATTCCCCCGGAGGAGCTGGCCCAAGTGGCTGGGGAGAGGGAGGTCTGGGCTTCCCTCCTTAAGCTGCTGCCCCCGCGACCCGACTCCGGATAAGCGGGAGAAAATGGATGGATGGATGGACCATGATCTCGGACTTAGAGGAGCTGATTCTCATCCCAGCTGCTTCACACTCTGCTGTGAACCGCTCAAGCAAAAACTGGAGATCACGATCTGATGAAGCCAACAGGATCACATCATCTGCAAAAAGCAGAGACCTGATCCTTAGGCCACCAATATGAAACACCTTGCCTGCGCCTACAAATCCTGTCCATAAAAGTTATGAACAGAATCAGTGACAAAGGGTGACAAAGGAAAGTCACTTCATTTACTCCAAACTGACATTTTTCTATTCAGTTTCAGTCCAGACTGTTGGGCTTTAAACCTCACTTTTGCAGTCTTTCATCATGTTCCTTCTGTGTGGCTCCCCATACAACCATCATCCAGAAAGACTCCTACTCCTTCCACCCCATCGAGCATCTGTTGTACCGTTGTGTGGAAAACTTTGGGTGCTGAAGCAATCCCAAAAGGCATGTGGAGAAAACAATGTCTTAGAAAAGGAGTGTTTGGGCCGGAGTATTATTGCTTTTTAACCTTGTGTTGGCGCAGGCAGCGTCTTTGTTCACATACTTGCTGCTGCACGGCACTGCACTGCATGTAGTACTGGAGTGCTCCACTAGGGGCACAGTAGAGTACTCAGACCGGATAGAGCCAGGTTTATGGGTACAACCAAAACAAACATGGCGTCAATAGAAGAGATCAGTAATGGGCTAATTTTGAGATCACAGCAGAAAAAAAGACAGCAGCGGTTTCATAGATAGTATGAAAGACCTCTAAACCAGAGACGGAGTCACCATGGTGAGTGTGTCTTGCTTGTTTTGTCAACTCCACCTGCTGGTTACTCGTATATTGCAGCGTTGGAACTAGTCACATTAATTTCGGGGGACGCACACAAACAACGCTTCAAATCAATGCAAGTTACGCGTGGCAGCCATTTTAAACATGCAGCAATAAATGGCCAGTATAATCCAGGCCTTAAACGTGCACAATTTTGCACTTTCCTCATCCAGTTCAATTCTGTAAAATCCAGATGATGCATCTAACTTTGAAAAGAAGCATTCTCCTGCCATGGCATTCGTGATGTCAGACTTTGTGTTCCCGTTTAATCCACTGATTCAGGTCCCTTGGGTCGATGCACAGTCTTAGATAGAGAATTCCAGTCTGTTGGTTCTTTACCCTTCTCACAATCCCTTTGTCAATGAATTTTTGCACTTCGGTCTCACTGCATCACTGGCTGGGTGGATTACTGGTTCTGCGTTGTCTTTTAACTAGATTTTGTACTTGTTTGGTAGGTATCCAACATCATTAAACATATCTTTGTATTTTTCCACAATGTCTTTTGTTGACTATTGTTTTACTTTTGTGTTTTTCTCTTGTGCACTCCTTGTACTCAGAATGGTAGTGTCAATGACATGTATTTATTTAATTAGCCCCATCCTTTCACTTGCCTTGAGACCAAGAATAGGCTGTCTGTCCTCTTCCACCAAAGAGGAATGAATGTCCTTCCCCTTCTATAGTAGCTCTGAAAACCCCCTTGTGAGGTATAGGTTGGTTACTGAACGCTCGCAGGTTGAGGTCTCACTGTAGGTTTAGGATTCAGATTTTTGTAGTATTTGTATGGCAAAACATTTAATTGCACACGTGTCAATCTTTAGTGGTACATTCACAGCATTTGTATCAAAATGTGCAATCCATCTTCTTCACTGCCATCCATTTCTGTTAGTGCATCAAGATAAACTGGTTCATCTTCTTCCTCGAGAAGTAGACTTCTCCTAACCAACTGTGTGGACTTTTTTTTTCAAAAGAAACATTTTGCATAATGGTTCTTGCCAACACATTTTCTGCAATCTTTTCCAAATGCAGAACATAGCTTTGAAGCATGTTTATTTCCACATCTTTCACAGTTTTGATTTTTTCTTTTGTCTTTCTTGTCTTTGTTTTGTTTTCGTCCTGTCTTTTCCTATAGCATCTACAGCAGCCGTTTCTCCATCATTAGCAAATGTTTTTAGCTGTAGATTAGTACTTTCAGAAGCTTGGCAGATGCTTATGGCTTTCTCCAGAGAAAGGTCTTGTTCATTTAACAATAGTATCCTCACTCTTTTGTCTTGTACTCCAATCACTATCTAGTCACGGTATCAATGAATTAGCGAGATTACCAAAATTACAAAACTGACTTTTAAAGCAAAGATCTGTCACATACTGTTCTATTGACTCTTCCTCCTTCTGCATCCTGTTCCTGAAGATGTACCTTTCATAGATTTTGTTTTTTTATGGTGTGCAGTATTCCTCAAACTTGTCCAAAATGTCAGCAAGTCCATAGTCGTTAGCAAAGACGAACGTATTGAATACACCCAGTGCAGTACAACCAGCTACTGTTAGCAAGAGTGCTATTTTCCATTGGTCCTTCTCGTCATCCAGTCCAACTGCAAGCAAATACACCTGAAAACTCTGCTGAAAGACTTTTCAGTTTTTGTTGACATTTCCTAACAACTTTAACTCTTCCCTGGACGAATAGTGTTCATTTTAACTTCATTATCCATAACTTATCTTTAAATTTACTCTTGGTACCATGTATTGACTACCCACAGAGACAGGATGCCATGTTGGTTTGAACCCAGAACTGGTTTAATAAAGAGCCTAAGTCACGCCCATCTACTTCCAGACCATGGGTCCCCGGAAGCAAGAACAATTGAATGCAAGTCAATGGGTATATAAAAGCTATTTTCAAATCCGGTATGATATGTGCCATGGATTTCACATATGACGTCCGTGAATTTTAAAGACACATTTTGATGCCAAGAAAGTGCTTATTTTTGAACAGGGGCAAACTTTATTATAGGATTTTGTGTGAAAAGACGTGTAGGACTACAAATATGCATCACCAAATTGACGTTTTCGAACCAGACACAGAGAAGAGCAGAGGAAAAATGTCTGTATGTTTAGCGCGGGATTTTTGTCCTGGCCTGATCCATGAGTTTATTTTTTTAAATAATTCCATTGAAGCATGGTTGAAAAGCAATGTCTGACTTTCATTGGTTAAATTTCATAGAATTTTTCTTTACTATTACTTTGATCAGATTCAAGTTATTTCTGTGACCATTGTGGGTTTTTCTTTCATTGACCGAAGGGTACCAACTATTTTGTCCACGTCTGTAAATAGGACGGCTTGCCAGGGTAAGGACTTCTGAAATGAACCATAAATGTTTAAACAACTATCTAATCTATAAAAACACACAATGCTGTAAATATATCTGTGGTTTCCAGAAGTCATCCCTGAGTCATTTTCTTAAAAGAAGAGATTGTTCCTGTGTGTTTGGATGTTATTTTTTGCTTGTATGAGTTAAAGTATCAACAGCAAAGTCTGACTTCCTAGATGAAATCTGAATTAGCTTATTCACTGTATTTAACTGAAAATTCTTATCCTAACAAACAATGTATACAAGAAAATCATGAAGATCAACAACGCTGCCCAAACTTTTGCATCCCACTGTATAGTCTGGCCATGACGCATAGACAGATCTCAGTCATGGGGCGGGATCCACAGTTGTCTTTCAAACCGTCTCCACATGCTATTGGACAACAAACCTGAGATGTTCCTTAAACAAACTCACCATGGAAGGAACGAAGGGAGCGAGAATTCCTCCAACTCTGCAGGACATGGAGCAAACTCCTAAACCGGCATTTCTGCAACACCAGAAGCTTTATAAATCTTTGACTCAACCAGAACAGGGTCCTGTGTGTAATTGATGCTTCTGCACATTCAGGTCACCTGATCACAGTGGGGTAGAGCTCAGACGAGTAAACGTAGGCAATGTTGAACGCTGCGCTGACCATCAGTTTTCCCAGCAGAGCTAAAGACGTGACGCTCAGTAGAGTGCCTGATGGGGGGAAAAAAACAGCAAGTTTAACTGGTTTCATATTTATAGAAAATCCAGCTCTAAGCTAAATGATCAGATTTACTAAAATCTTTTTGGTTAAACAATTGGCTAAAATACATCAGTAAAAAATGGTCAGTATTCTATCTCATGTACAGACGTGGACAAAATGGTTGGTACCCTTCAGTCAATGAAAGAAAAACCCACAATGGTCACAGAAATAACTTGAATCTGACAAAAGTCATAATAAATAAAAATTCTATGAAATTTAACCAATGAAAGTCAGAAATTGCTTTTCAACCATGCTTCAATGGAATTATTTAAAAAAAAATAAACTGTGACCATTGTGGGTTTTTCTTTCATTGACCGAAGGGTACAAACCATTTTGTCCACGTCTGTAAACAATAATTTTTAGGTCACTTCTAATTTGTTATTGACCTAATAATAAAGACAAATAAAAGGTGATAGTTTAGTTCCTGTAAAACTAAAATAAATCCTCACCAAGCATAGGAGAGGTGCAGCTTTACACCCAGAACCAGTGAGTAGGAGTCACTATGTGGTGGTTTCTCAGTGTTCTGTGTCTGACCTCAAATCAGTTCCATCACTAGCCTAGTGAACTAGACCAATTCTTGCTTTGCAGAGTTTGGTCTAGGCACGCTTCATTGGAACCCTCGCAGCCCAAACCACTGCTGTGTCTATCCAATCACAACTCGCTATAGTTTTGGTTGGGCCAATCACAGCGCTCTATATCATGGGCCAATCACAGAGCGGGAGTAGCCGATGACGTCAGCGCTGCGGCCGCGAACCCAAGCAACATGGCGGCAACTCGGAAAACACGTTTGTTTGAAACGGCTTTGTCATCAACATTGGATTATTTAGACTCCAACGTGCGTAAGTCTGTCTGATATACTTAGCGGCTTCTTATTTTTATCAAACAAAGTAGTGCAATGTCCCAGTACACCTGATATTCACATGTTTTCATACAAAAACGACAGAAATCATTGATGCTAGATGCTATTAAAGCCTCCCGCTTTTCCGTCGCCGTGATTACGTCATGTTGTTCGTCACTATGATTGGTCCTAGCGCTATCCAATTGCGTGCTGACATTTTGAAAGACAACCGTAGATCCCGCCTCACGACTGAGAGCCGTCAATGGTTCGTGGCCAGACTATATATTCACATATATAGGATGGCTTGCCAGGCTACTCCATCACACCACTGCTCTGTACATATCGGTCTCCGACTCACTGGAAATTCATTCTGTTGGGATGTATCAGGCTGCCTCTGTTTCTCAGCTGCTCAAAGTAACAACCAGCCAGTATCAACCAGTGCCAGCCCTAACCCACAGGTACCAGACAATATCAACCAGTACCAATAAGTACCAGTATATATAAGCCAAAATCCGGTGCCCAAATCAGTATATTGGGGTGATTTTTACATGAGTCAGGCTGTAAGCACGCTGGTGGACATTTCTCACCAGAAAAAAGTATTTAAGTTATTGGGTTTTAATGGTGTAAAATACTGGCGGTGTTTATGTTAGACTCCGAACTCAACTAAACAAAAACAAAAAAACACATTGAGCCTAGGGAAACATCTATAAAGGCTGAAAGGAGGTAAATCTGCTAAATTCCTTCCCAGAAAACTGTTATTTAGTGGTGATTTTGTTTGATTGGACAAACTTTAAGACCCTCCCCCACTCCTCAAAACAACATGAATGCTATATTTGGCTTCAAAAACTGCAATTTTCTAGCCTGGCAAGCCATCCTATATATGTGAATATAGTCTGGCCACGAACCATTGACGGCTCTCAGTTGTGAGGCGGGATCTACAGTTGTCTTTCAAAATGTCAGCACGCAATTGGATAGCGCTAGGACCAATCAGAGTAACGAACAACATGACGTAATCACAGCGAAGGAAAAGCGGGATGGCATCTAACATCAATGATTTCTGTAATTTTTGTATAAAAACATGTGAATATCAGGTGTACTGGGACATTGCACTACTTTGTTTGATAAAAAATAAGAAGCCGCTAAGTATAGCAGACAGACTTACGCACGTTGGAGTCTAAATAATCCAATGTTGATGACAAAGCCGTTTCAAACCAACGTGTTTCCTGCACCGCCGCCATGTTGCTTGGGTTTGCGGCCGCAGCGCTGACGTCATCGGCTACTCTCGCTCTGTGATTGGCCCACAATATAGAGCGCTGTGATTGGCCCAACCAAAACTATAGCGAGCTGTGATTGGACAGCCACAGGCAGCGAGGGTTCCTATGAAGCGTGCCCAGACCAAACTCTGCAAAGCAAGAATTTGGTCTAGTTCACTAGGCTAGCGATTTTGACCAAAAAGCAACAAGTTTGTAGGTATGTAGGTACCAGTATTTACCAGTACGTAGTAGGGCTGTAACAATATTGGCAATATTGGCAATATCGTTGTAATAAAATGACCACAATATCGTCGTGGTCTTGTCACGATATTGTACAGTACGTCTTGAGGTAAAATTAACACTTTTCAGTCTGCTCCACCGGAGCGTAGCCAATTAAACTACATAGACCATGATCCTTTGCTTCCGCGTCATCGGCCAGTTTGCCAATGGGAGTGCGTGTAGCCCACACAGCAAAGATAAACAAACATGGAGTATGGAGGCTACAGCGGTGAACGCAGCACGGAGGATTCCAGTCAAAGTATTTTATGTTGTGAGTCTTATTATCGTGAGCCTCCCCACAATATCGCAATAAATATTGTATCGTGAGATTTGGATATTGTTACACCCCTAGTAGGTACCAGTATTTACCAGTACGTATCAGCCAGTACCAGTATGTATCAGCTAGTACTAGAATGTATCAGCCAGTACCAGTAGGTACCTGTACATATCAGCCAGTACAAGTATAGCGCTTTCACATCTGGGCCAGCAGGAAGCCAGACTTGGCATGTTTTTTTGTGTTCACATCTGGGTAGCCTGTTTTTTTTCCATGCTCAACCGATTGTTTTTTCAGACCTCTTCCCTAGGCAGTCTGCTTCAGGCTGAACTGGTCCAACACACCCACTGCCGACTGATTGGCTGGCTTGAATTCACGCCTACCATTAAGGGGAGCCTCCAATTGGCGGGTCCAATTAGCCAGCGGGGGCTTCCCGCATGCACGATTCATTATCTTTCTGGATACTGTCGAGAAAACATCTCTGTGTAGCACGGAGCTCCCGCCCCAGCACCGCGACAGACAGTGGGAAGGATGAGAGGAGAGCAATGTGTGTGTGTGTGTCTCTGGACCTCACTCTGTCCTTGTCTGCTGCAGCAGCAGTTATGAGGACATGCACAGCAGTATCAGTGAGAGAACAGGGAGCAAATTAATAAAATAACGTGGTTCAGAGTCTCCAAAAGCAACAGAGCTCATGCCCGTCTTTGTTTATCTTATTAAGGACACCACAAACTTTTCCGCGCATTTTTTGCGCTGCCCTCGGGGATTTCCGCATTCCTGAGAATGCCATGTGAAGACAAACCGCCCGTATAAGCCCAAACTGACGCGGCTGAGCCCCGACCGTACTGACCCAGATGTGAAAGTGGCTGTAGGTACCATCCAGGGACCCACCTGTGTTCTCAGGGACAAACATGGTGCAGAGGCAGGCGGAGCCGGCGAGACACAGGAAACTGGACATGCTTTTCTTCCTCCCAGCCCTGAACACACGCACACACACACACACACACACACACACACACACACGCCTCAAAAGCATTTTTCCTCTAGAAAACATTAAAGGTGCAGTCTGAGCTGAGATGTTTTTCTGGAGCATTTTTGCCATATCTTTTGAAGCGCTCTTCACAAACTGATGGAAATCTTTGAATTAAGTGTTTAGTGAAGAAATGATTAATTTTAATCTCCCCTGAAACGCACAATCCTGGAGAAGCCTCATCTAATCGTTGTGAACGTCCCATTCTTAGTGAGCACGTCTTTGTGCACGAATTGCATGTTCTCAGCTTGGACGTGATGTCAGAGCCTGGCTAGCGGTATTAGCTAGCATAATAAACTGTTATTATTTTGTTGTCTTTTTTTTTCTCCCTGGCTCTCAGAGCGAGCAGACGCCGTCTCCTGCCCCTTATTATCCCAAGGCTCTTTGTCCCATCTCTTCCTCAAACTTCAGTTTCTTTGAGAAACTCTTTGTGTGTGTGTGTGTTTCTCACCAGTTTTTATTAATAAAGTAAATGCAGAGAGGGTAGGCAGGCAGCTCCACCAGGCCGTACATGGAAACGTTAAGAAAACGGCTTCCAGACGTCTCACTGGCCCCCAGAGTCAGACCATAATACACCAGGCTGCACGCATACCTGCAGGAGGTTCAGGTATCATCAGTCTGATTCATTCATTCATTCATTCATTCATAACGAAAGCTACAGACTGATGAGGAGCCATCAGAACAGCCTTTGGTTTAGTAAAGTGGATCTGAATCACACCACACAGAGAGGACATTTGCCTTGATCAGTCTACACCTACTTCGAATGCTGACTTTGACATTAATTTGAATTTCTGAGTGGTCTGACTAAAGGGTCTAGTTATGATTTTATCTTGCTGCAAAAAGTAAACATTAATTTGACCCAGAAGAATGTAATTTACCTCCTGCAGTAAGTAAAATGTCAACGGTTTATTGGTCAGCCAAACAGCAGCAGTGCTTGAACTTAAAGTGCTATTCAAGTCGTCTGTTCAAAATTCCTGTTTTTTATTATCACAATAAATATAACAGGTTTAGAAAAAATTGCAATGGAAATCTTTTCCAATATTTTTATCCTTATATTTACTTAGAAATTTGGTTACATGTTCATTTCTTCATTTGCCTTCATACGTTTATATTTCTACACCTGAACGTAGAAACTTAGGTTTGAATAAAAGCTCAACCATTAAATAAACAACAATAATTGAAAAGGAAAAAGTGTGACTCTAAACATGTTCAAGTGTTTAAAAACTTTTTATAAAAGATTTTACAAAAATCATTCTTTCCAAAACAAAGTAAATTATGGAAAATAAAATAATGTATCATGTGTCATCAGCATGATGACACAACAAAACTTAAATAGAGCATCAAAAATCCTCCAGAGCTGCTGGTACTTCAGCTCTGACCGTAAAAGGCTTGTTAAACTGCAGAACTCAGGAAGAATCAAACAGAATCTATAGATTTTCATCATAATAAAGAAAATGAGTGAAGCAGCAGCTACAGCTGGAGCTTTAGTAAAGGCAGCATCCTTCCTAACAGGACAGACAATAAAACAGGGACAACAATTAAACATCAACAGCTCTCAATACTCACCAGACGTACATGAGCACCATCGTCCGCAGGCGGAGGACTGGGTGAATCGCCAGCTGCAGGACGCCGGTCCGCCTGTTGTCATGGTTACTGGGTTTTGCAGAACCAACACGTTGCAGTATCAGTGTCTTGGCATTGTTTCCATTTCTCAAAGCCATGTATTTCAGAACCTAAAGGTTAGAAAAAATACATAACGTGTGGTTCACTGAAAACCCATTTTTTAATGATTATTTTTGATTCTAATGGGTCACTGAGTTCTTCATGCAGGCTGAACATGAAAATAGTCTCCTACACCTATCTCCTGCATTAGCGTCTGATAGAAATTGGAGGGTGAAACTCTAGGATTAGAAAATCCTGACAGATCTACGTCACACTGTCACTTAACATTCATGGACTCACCCATCTTGACTCACGACGGGGAAGGCTGTTGTTGGTTTAGCGTCCAGGAAACAGCAGAGAACGTCTGGGCTAGTAGAAGCTAACCGTTAGCATTAGCAACTCATTTACATGCGCATCAGAAAACCAAAGTATTGCCCTAAAATCACTCATGGTGTTGTTGTTTTTTTTAAATGCATGTAAACGTGTTAGTCTGGCGGAAGTGAACTGGTTCTAATCGGGCTGAAATACCCAGATAATGCGGTAGCAATCCAAATTAATTCTGCATGTAATGGGTCAGTTGAATTGAACCGAATGGACGCTGGCATTCAGGAAGTGACGAGACTGCAGTAGCACCACCGAACAGTACAGTACATATCAAATAAGCAGTGCTGCAGCGTTGTTGTTCCTTCAGCCATTGTGCACATCCTGTTTCAATTCCACCTGCTTCGCGCCCGCCAGCATTTGTTTACTATCTGTGTTGCTACAAGCTAACCGGAAAAATGCCGACACTAAAGGGTGCACGTCGCCACCTACTGTAGCGGAGTGGAACGAACTTTATTTGAGAGGCTGGTTTTCTAAAGCGCATGTAAACGAGAATAAAGACTCCCAGCTTATTACCATAAGATCGACCTGGACTGACTTAATGTCATTTAACATTCATGGACTCACCCATCTTGACTCACAACATGGAAGGCTGTTGTTGGTTTAGCGTCCAGGAAACAGCAGAGAACGTCTCGGCTAGTGGAAGCTAACCATTAGCATTAGCAACTTCACAACACAGCAGAACTCCTCCAGGCTTGTGTTATTTGTGGAGATAAAACATCAACGTTGCAGAGAAAATGAAGTCAGTGGTGGAGTCACGTTGCTGTTAGCCAATCAGAGCAGAGGTGTCCAACTATCAGGAAGTAATACTCCAGATCCTGACATCTTAAGCTCAGCTGTGACATGGGTAACTGCTAGTTCTTGGAAATGGTGCACTGGTATATTTTTTCCCCCCTGAGTACACCTTACAGGTAAGGGCGTAGGAAGCGGGGTTGGGGGTGGGGTTATGTGTCACCACCCAATGTGTCCCCCCAACATGCCTTGTAAGTCATACTCAGGGGGGAATAAATATACCGGTGCACCATTTCTCAGACCTGAGCCACAGACATCATACACGTAGGCACCGTACTGGAGCTGCCATAGTGGCCGACTGCCATCTTGGATGGGTCTCCATTCGCCCCCAGTGCATTTATTTCTACTGAGGAAGGTGTTTACCCAACTAAAAAACACATTTTATTATGCTTTTTCACTAAATCAGACATGTGGTATGACATGATAGTTAAAATATAAATATAATTATACAAAATAAAATTAATTAAAATATAAAATCCCAACAGGTAGGCTAGAAATGTCAATAGTAATCCCACATGATCTGTTTTCAATAGTATGCCGGTTAGGGATGCACGTTTTCCAAAGTTTCTTTAACCGGTTGGTGATGCCCCTAAACGGTTAATAGCCGGTTAACCGGACTCCAGTTGGGTTTGGACAGTGACTGTAGAAATTATGGTTAGTTTGGAGAGTGAGGAATCCATCCATATGGCAATATGTTATGCTCTCCAGCGCCCAATGGAGCATCTACGTATTCATCTATGAGCTGAGCTTCAGACAACAGGCTTTTTATTTCCTGATATGTGGACATCTCTCCTCTGATTGGCTAACAGCAACACGACTCTACCACTGACTCTGTTTGCTCTGCAACGTTGATGTTTTATCTCCACTAATAACACAAGCCTGAAGGAGCTTCGACCGTATGGTTGCTAATGCTAGTGGTTAGCTTCTACTAGCCGAGACGTTCTCTGCCGTTTCCTGGACGCTAAACCAACAACAGCCTTCACCGTCGTTAGTCAAGATGGGTGAGTCCATGGATGTTAATTCACAGTGTGACATAGATCTGGGAGGAAAAAAAACGTTTTTTTCAGTCAACCCCACCTTTAAAGGAGTCATCACCTATAATACCGTGGATATCTACACCCTATTATAGTCTTTTAGACCATTAAAATAAATTGTATTGGAAAAATAAATTAAAAATTTAATTTTTTTAATCCTTTATTGTGAAGGGCATATTTTCTCGCGAGATCATATGCGATATTTCGGCTGTCTCGGATGCGCGCGGGACTGAGGAGCGCGTTGATTGGTGGAAGGAAGCAGGAAGCAGCTTCAGCATCTTGCTCCAAAACAACAAAAGTTATAACTGAACCCGACCTGGCAGTGGCCTACGGGATCTAACCGTGTATTTACGAGCTCGAGCCTCGCCTCGTGCGTAATGGCGCCCTCGCTTGTTGTTGAGTTGGGACAAAGCAAGCTAACAGCCAGGCATCGGCTCTTATGCTGTTGTGAAGATGGAATACACAAACCGATCGGAGTTTTGTCTCCCGTAACACGGATTATAACATGAGTCGTCAACGGTAAGACATAATTTATGCGTTTCACGTTATGAAATGAGCTTTGTTGTGCTGGTTTGTTCACTGCCAGTTCATATTTGGCCTTTGTGACGACATATAGGCTAATCTCGTTTTGGAGTGCGCGTGCTCGTGGGGTGCATGTGAGCTGGTTGAAGAAGGCAAGATTAAACAAACGCTTCAATGTTAAATATCGGCTTCTCAGCCAGTGAAACATCATTAGGAAGCCATTATAGACATTTTTTCAAGTGGAAAAGTCAAGATTTCAGGTGATGACTCCTTTAAGGATTTTTGGTGCCTCCAAGCTCGGCCCTTCTCCTGTATGTAAACTAGAATTAGTGACTAAATCCTGGATGTATTTACCTCTTCAGCTCGCTCCGTTTGGCCCTGAGAATAAAGCCAGCGAGGCGATTCTGGAAGAGTTCTGCAGGAAACAAAGACAGAAGATGTGACTGTGAAAGAAGAGAGCATTCCTGTTGAAAGGTTGGTGATTTTTGTTTGAGTGGACTTGTCACCGCTGCCTCCTCCTCAACTCTTCTCCAAATAAACTCTCAAATCTCCTCCAGCTCAAACACACACATAATGTCAATTTCCCTGCACACACTCCCCCCTCCCCCACATACTTACACTTGCACATTTTAAAGGGACACTAGTTACTTTTGGCTTGTTTTTAGCACCCCCTAGTGATCTGGCTGTGTGGACTCACACAGACAGCAGGAAGATCAGAACACCTGAAGAGTTGGCCGCTGCAGCCAGAGTCCTCCATGGCTGGATGAAGTATCCCAGAGGTCCGAACAGCGTGATGCCAACGGCAAAAATCATACCAGTCAGCGTTCCTGAGGAGAGGAAGAACACAACAGACCAGTTTAGCTCCTGTTTCTATAGAAGAGTATTGCTGTCAGAGCAAGGAGACAAATTAAGGAGCAGAATCTCGTTATAACGACTTCTAAAACGTGTTCAAACGAGATCATTTCTCATAACAAAATATATATCTCTCTTTGTAACTAGAAGCTTTCTACTCAACAATAACAAGTTGTATATCTAGTGATGAGAAAGGCTGTAACAGTAAAGCGGGGAAAGACACTGTGGGGTTCAACGATGCTTCACTCTGCAGTTAGAGCGGCCACCAATATGCATGACTACTGTTGAACAACAGGTGCATAACTCAAAAGATTACGCTCCCTCTCTCTCGCTCTGCTCCTCCACACACACTCGTTGCCAGGGCAACAGACTCCCACTTTCAATCAATTACATACCTGCAAACTCGGACGGTGTCAGCTAAAATCAACCAGACTCACTGTAAGCGCCGCGCTCCCACAGTCTGTCTCCGTGACTGTGATTGGTCAAATGACGACACGTGACTGACAAGAGAGATTGTGAACAAGATGAATCCCCTCCTTTCTCTGATTGATTCTCACGGAGTGACTGAAACCCCATGCTGATGTATATTTATTAGGGTTCACATTCGAATCATGATTCTTACTTATAAAGATTCAGAATCGATCCATAAAGGTTCAGAATCGATTCTGTCTGAAACCCTTTATATAAACTGCCGTATTTCCAAGTGTCCCTGAACGCATCATCGCTGGAGCACCGGCGCTAGCTGTAGCTGTTCCTCTGACAAATTACTGCTTCTTAAAAAGGCATAAAGGGGCTCTTAATATGTCGTAATAAACTCCTTGTTACGAGAAACTTTCTCGTTAAAACAAGTGTAGTAGCTGGTCGTAAAGACGGCCTACTGCTCCTTTCTTTTTTCCTCGCTCTGACAACCGTATATTTCTGTATATTTGTGAAGCCACAGCTGTGATGATAATGTTCTTGTTTCTGACTCAGCCTCATACCAGTCATGGCCCAGTAGGACTTCCCCACGTACTCCTGAGTGAGGACGAAGCAAACGAGGCCGATGCCGCCGTTCATCAGACCCACCAGGAGACGCGACGCGGCGAAGACCTCATAGCTGGGGGCGAAGGCAGTCAGATATCCGAAGATCACCTCAAAAAACAAACCTGAGCGGAGAAACGATGAGAGGATCAATGTGGATTATGAGTTTAGTCATGTTGCAAATGTTAAAGATTCTAGTGCAGAGTTTAATTCCTCAAACGCTGCTGCTGAAGCAGGTAGAGCAGAGCTGAGTTATTAACTTTATGAAAGTACAGGTTTTAACAAATCGCTTCTGTAATTCAATTTAAATTAAATGTCATAAAACTCTTTAACCACATTCAGGTCATCCGCTTACTTTAGAAAGTTGGTGGAAAACAGACAAACAAATCATTTAAGCCCATATTAAACAGGAAATGCTGCAAAGAGGACACATCAACTTTAGAAACAGAAACAACTTAATGAACTGGATTCCTAGAATTTGTTTGATAATCTGGAACAAAATCGATCTTTTTACTCTTTTTTTTTATGTGGGACTGAACCTCTGTAATCCATCTGCTCCTGGCTTAGGGGTTTATTTTATACAGCATTAGAAACCAAAACTGTTAGTTTGCACTTTAATAAGCCTGGAAGTTGACACCAGCCACAAGCAGAACCTGACCTGCATGCTTTTACTCATGCAATGTTTCACCTAAAGCCATTTTTCTGCAGAGGCACATTTTGTTTTTCCCTCCAGGAGTTTAGCATTCCAGATGGAGCTTTGGAATGAAAATTCCCTGTCTAACAGCATGATGTCATCCAGCAAAGATTAGAGAACTCTGTAAGGACGGAGGAATGGAGGGTGTGGATCAGAGGAGCCTCTCTCAGATCAACAGAAAATACGTGGCTTCAGATTATAAATTATCGACTAACCAGTTTGTGTTTTTCCTCACCTGTCAGGTAAACTGGTCTCCTGCCGATCTTGTCGGAGAGAGGTCCAAAGACCACATTCCCAACCAGGAGGCCGGTGAAGAAGAGCGACCCAGCGAGACTGACTTTATAGGCTTGCTGCTTGATGAGAAACCACTGGAACACAGAAGTGGAACGCTGCCTTTAGATTTCAGCAGCAGACTTTTAGAGACAAATCAGCCTTCGGTACGGTCGACATCCTCAGGTCTAGGGCTGCACGATGTTGGGGAAACGAAGCAATTGTGTTTTTCTCTAACCCTGCAATATTTATGGCAATATTGAAAAATACAAGAATGTCCATCAAATGTCTTAAATGAGCAACATGTTATACTGCAACAGGTTTCACCCTCAGCCTCCTCAGGAGGGTTGTCACTTTTCCATTCAAAACAACTAAAGAGGGATGTGGTCACCGTGCCAATCAACACACGCGTTCCCGTGGGTAGGGTGTCCTAATACTCAAGTGCGGACCTTGGTCACGCCCCATTTTCACCTTTTCTCCGCACTTCGGCGAAGGGTGTTACCCACAATCCATTGCTGCGTGGGAATTCTCAGAAGAAGGCAGATAAATGGCTCAAATCATTCAGTACAATTTTACAGACACACACACGCAGCAGACTGTACTCACTAATGGCGGTTCTGCGTTTCTTCTACACAGCAAATGTTCTGATGAAGGAGGGGAGATCCAGTCTCCTTGTTCTGTTCTCACAGGGAAATTTTCGGACGCATCTGACTCGCGGATGGACGAACAGAACCGGAACCGCTCAGTAACTGAATTTAAACGCAACGAATGTTTTAAAAAAGTAAATCAAGGAAGTTCTAAATTGCGTACGATACGGCCACCTCTGCCTTTTCTTTTCCTGCTTGTACTCCGAACATTAGCGCTGCACCAAAGGCTTATTAGCTTTCTCCACTAAAACGTCAGCTAAACTAGAAGTTTTGTCGGTGATGACGTCTATGAAAATGATTGAACAGATTTCCCAGCATGCTTTGTTTTTGTAAATGATGAAAATAAAAGTAATAAATTATGATTCATTTTTACTGGCAGCAAATGTAACGTTATCATTACTGACACGAGAAATGCAAAAACTGAAGAAACTTAAAGGATGACATTTATGAACTAGCTTCAGTTTGATTGAGAGCTGCTGCACCATGACAGAGAGGAGTTGGCTGATGTAAACATCAGGCAGTTTCATGGTTCCAGTGCGATAGAAATCACGCATATCAAACTGTATTATTAACAACAATATAGATTCTACATGCTTGTGTTCAGACTAATATCAATTATATCTAGAAGACAGGGCTGGCCCAAAATAAATAAACAAATTGCAAATCAAGATAATTTAATAAATTACAGTCGGCCCGGCCCAAAATTACTGTCGGCCCAACGGGCAAATGCCCGCCTTGCCCGACGGCCAGTACAGCCCTGGAGCAGAGTCGGTGGTAGTCGCGTTGCTTTTATCCAATCACAGGAGAGATGTCCACATATCAGGAAATAAGAGTTCAAATCCTGCTGTCTTCTGCTCACCTCTCCACCGACCAACGTCTACTTCCTGAAACAGGAGCGCCAGAGCTTTTTTCTCCACAGAGATCATCTCACAAGGAATTCATTTATACTAGAGACCACTGCTATCGTGTGGACAAAATGAGGGAACGTGGGCTTTAAGTGCTGCTTTGATAAGGTAACTGTAGCAAAAGTACGAAGTACAGGCAGAAGTAATTACAATTACTGTGGTGCTGTTAGAAGCCTGAATCTTACGTTCTGCAGCTGCCACACGATGACAATGTATTTGGGCAACAATTTAGCTGTGACCTGACAACAGCGCCACCTACAGGATGCTTCTCTCTGAGTTTCGTTCTGATGGCGTTTAGTCAGAGGCCGTTTGATCTGATGTCTGATGATTTTCTGAGACCTGAGGATGTCGTAAAATGACGTAACATGCATTTGACTGGCTGACCTCAGTCACTATGGTGTTGACGTCCTCTGTAAAGGAGACATGTTGCTGCAGGACCAGCTGACTGGACGGGGAGTCTTTCTGCTGCTCAATCCGGTACTCTGGTGTGTATCCAACCAGAACAATCAGCATGGACTGACAGGCCATATACACCTGAAACACACAACAACCGTAACATGAAGCAGGTTTAACTATCAACATTAAATCAAGAATGAGCACAGTAGAAAAACTTTGAAAAGAATGTCAGGGCTTCCCTCCTGGACCTCTAGCCTCAGAGGCCTGATCTTGGATATGAAGTGGAAACGAACAGATGGACGGTCTTGAGTAGTAACACCCAAGATGTTTTTGTAAAGAACAAAAATCATCGCTCTGGTCTGAACTGGATCAGTTACAAATTCAACGTAACTACATGTCTGATGAGGATCCCTACAGCATGGGCTGGTCACATTACAACTGATTAGAAGAGAATAGAGAAAGTCACCAGAAACCATAAAGCTGATGAGCTTTTAGCTGAAGCTCTACACCAGAAGACGGGTTTCTTTAGACTTCTTTAACTGATGGAGAACCTCTTCGTCGAAGCTCCTTTCAGATTTAGACCATCATTTTGAATGAGACATATTATGGTCTGTATGGGAGGACACCCCACAGAAAAAAACAAAACAAAGATCAGTATTTACCAAGCAAAAGTTTTAATACCAATATATAATATATATATAAATATATATATATATATATATATAATATATATATAAATATATATATATATATATATATATATATATATATATATATATATATATATATATATATATATATAACAGAATAATACATAAAACACATTTGGTTCTTTATTTTGATGTGATATTTTAATACCTAACTAAATATTTCACCTGTTTTTGATCAACATTAGAGAACAAAAGGGGCAGAAGAGCCAGACTGTTTTTATTTTCATTTCCTGTTTACCCAGATGACGTCAGTAATGCCCTTTCAAAGGTGGCTCAGCTTTTAAACGTTTACAGAGTTATTAACTATAAGAGAAAAGACATTATGCTAAATATAATCAGGTATAAATATAAATAAATAAAACACTTCAGGAACATTATTATAGCTGAGTTCTGCATCAGACTGTTTTATAATGGACCCAAGTCCTGCATGTCCACTGACTCCTACACCAGTCTGTTAAAATGATGCATCAGCAGAAACCTCTACATCTCTGCCTGAAGCCTCTCTAGTTCAGTTATGTTGTTTACTAACCAAGACAATCCCGAACAAAAGAAAGGATCAGGAAAATGTACACGGTCCAATCACAACTGGACATTACTTTCATATGCATGAAATGACTTCTGACTAATGTGTTGATTCAAGCCTTTTTATATACGTTTAGAGCCCTTTTTAAATCTACCTGCATTTAACACTGGACTTTCACCTGACGTCACTACCATTTATGCTAAGCAGCTAATATCAGCATTAGCATAGGATATTTAAAACAGAATGGCCTTTTTAGGGACCACAAACAAAAAAAGTAATTTATGGTTGATTTTAATATCATTCGGTATGTTTATATCATGTAGGTAACCGAAAGCAGAATTCTAGATTTTTAGTATTTTTTAAAGTTCCGTCGGTGTCATTCGAAAGCCACGTAACACCGCAGAAGCTAACTTGGATGTTTCCCGCTTCTTCTATCCTTTTACCAACGATAAAAACGTTTATTTCTGGAGCCACCAACCTGCGCCAGGACGAGCACGGTCACCGCTCGTTTCTGATAAGGGCCAAACTCTCCGACGACTTGAAAAGCTGCTTCAATATCCATCCCAGGGGCGAGCGGATGCTAATCTGAGTTAGCATCGCCGCCTGCTAACAAGAGAGTGACCCTCACTCACTTCCGCTTTCGTTGCTTCGACCCCCCCGCGGATCTAATGCATTCAGTCAGTGGTTCAGAGTTCATGAAGCAATGAGATTTATTTCAAAGGCACTTTACACGTGAGTGTAACAGTCAGAACATCACTAGAATCAGGGGTGATGAAGTGCTTTTAAACGTTTTCTCTCAATAAACAAAGCCTACAAAGACATAGTTTATATCAGCCCAGCAGAAGCATTAAAACAGTGCATTAAACTGAGGCTCAAGGCAAAAAAATAGCAAATTGCACACAAGAGCCTCAGTACAATCATGATCATATGAAAAGACTGTTTTTGGAGAACTAGTTCAGCACTGTGCAAAAACCTTCAGAGATGGCTATTTTTACACGTGATTTCCTAAGAAAACAAACATTCTTTTAGTAAGTGGTTATGAATAATATTTCCAGAGGCTACAAAGTCATTAACGTAAGTCCCAGTGTAGTGGGAAGTTTGTCTTTAAAAAAAAGGGAAATTTTTAAAATATAACAAACCCAAAACACTACCGACAGCAGGGAAGCCATATTTAAACAAAACTAATAAAGCAAAAACCTGATTTCTTTAGTTGATGGTCCATACTTAACATTTTTAGGAAAAATGTTTCTCGACAAAATGGAGCAAAACTATTGATGTAAGAGTTAGGGATCAAGATCAGGGACCAAAAAAACTCCAGTGCAAAATAATAACAGGCATTTACACAGCACTGTAAATTAGAACATTTACAAAAATGAACAGAGTTGATTATACATTTTACATGTCTTCCCGCTGAAGCACAGCCTAGTGAACTAGACCAAATTCTTGCTTTGCATATATACACATATATATAGGATGGCTTGCCAGGCTAGTTGAAGCAAGCAGACAAGGCTAAATGCAAATCCTCCAGAGGTGGGTCAGACTGTGGTGGGGTAGACGCTCCAGCAGAAACAGTCATGATGAGTCAAACGCAGAGCAGGCCTCTCCACCTCACCGGCAGATTGTCTAAACGCTGCAATGCTTGGTGGTTATGTTCATTCAGACACAACAGCACATATAGTCTGGGTTTCACATCGATGTGACTGGATTATTAATAACTTTAAAATTAGACAATTAATTAAACAACCACTCATTTCATGATGAATCCTGTCACTTAGCAGATCCTGGCCGGATGTTTATAAATAAAGAGGCACTGTGAAGACTTCTCTAAACACGCCTGCCGTGATGGCTCATTCTGCTAAATGGGCGCTTTAAACTCAGCAAAGTGCGCACATTTTAAAATGTTGATGATCATTAACCCATTGTGATCCTTTCTGCTCTACAGCCTCATAATTTAACAATTGTAGTAAATTACAATAGGCTGTCATACACAGTGGTTTTCAGTTCTTAGGTGCTAAATATGTTTTAAAAAGTGCAATCACCCTGACGCTCTTCCTCCAGTCACAAGTCTTCTGAGCGGAACCTGAAGAAAACCAAAGACCGTATATATAAGAGGAAAACACAGGACAGTTCAGGAGCTTTACGTCCACATGCCGGCCGCTGTCCCGGTGGTCTCTGCGGTTATTTATCTCCGTTTTCAATGGTGTTCAATTTGTTTCCTTCCTCTTCCGTTCGTTCATCAGTTGAAGCAGGTGGAAAACACGGTAAATATGGTTTGATTTTTTTACGAAATATTACTCCAACCACAACGACAACCAGACAGAACACACCAATGATGGCCCCAGCCACCACACCTCCATTAGTGTCTCCTGGCTTTTTGTTGAAGGGGTTTTCCAACTGCTCACTCTGCTTCTGGCTGATCTTATTCTTCATAGTGCAGGAAAACGTCTTGATTGCTTTTGTTTTGTCGTCGTTGGTGATTTTGATGTCCTTTACCGGCTCTTGTTTCTCTCCCATGGTCCAGACGTACTCAACAGGCTCGGCGTTGGTCAGAGAGCCGCTCTTCGGCTCGCAGCTCAGTGTACACTCAGCAGACGCGTCGCTGCACGTCAAAGGTCTGACGACGACCTCGGGCTCAGGTACAGGCTGGACTTCTACTACATTAAAGCCAACACTCTGGACCTTGCTGTTGATCTCCACGGTGAACTTCCCTTTGTCGTTCTTTTCCATGGAGCTGATGGTGAGAATCCCGGTGGTTGGGTCGAGTTTGGAGCGGCTCTTCAAACCCCCAAAATATTCTATTTCAGACCCAATGTCGATCATTTCAGCCACAATGTCTCCGTTACGCTTCCATGTGATGCTGGTGATCGGAGTAGGGGGGTTGACAGGGCGGAGTACAAGCTCAAGCCCAACACCGAACTGTTCTTCCTGGTAGCTGCTTTGAGACAGAACCCGGGTCAGCCCCGCCAGCAGAACCAAAACAACAGCCCCCATCTTCGTGATGACGAATTCAGATTTTATCTCCAGGATATCGACTTTCATATCAGCAAAGATTGCTGATATTTGTCAAGCTGGACCAACACCCAGCTAGTTTCCGCTTAGCTCAGATGCAAAATGGAGGCCGGGGCTTAATCCGCGCTTGACTCCTACTTTTTTTTTAGTGTTCTGCCATGACAGCGCCCCCTAGCACACCGGAGGAAGTAGGACAGTGCTTATTTATCTATGAATCGCGTAAAAACATCAGGAGCTTCACCAAACTGCTGCATACAAATCTGCAAGAAAAGCAATATTGATAATAAATCTACACACACACACACACACACGATATGACAAAAATTCTAAGTACTGTAACGGGTTGAAAGGTTAATGTTCATGTTTTATTTTGAAGGGCGAGTTAAGTGAGCGAGGAAATAGGTTGTTGTTCCGGTTTTGGGTTGGCCCTGAGAGTTGGATTGAATGTTTAGAGCTGTTGCTAAACGGGGCGAACATCTTATATATACAGTCTTTGTGGCAGTCATTACAGTACTAAAAGCATTTCATAATTCCTAATATCTTTGTGGTGGCTTTGCTGTTTAATGGAATCAGAACTGAAAGAACTTTACCTCCACAATAAGTGTCAAACACATATGTATAACTTAGCACATCAGAGGCTTATAAAATATTTAATCAAGTGTTTTCTGGAAAAATATATATTTCAAAAACTTCAGATGTGTTGAGGAATATTCAAGACTTTTATTGTGAAGGCTGTAGAAGCCGCAGCAGAGGTAGATCGTTTCATGGTTCACTAAAATGACACAGATCCCGTGGCTACGACAATAATACACTACCTCCTAGTGATGCTGGGGGGAAATTACTTTCAGTTGTTCTGGTAATAGTTTTATCCAACATTTTAGGTTTAACATCAACAAATCATCTTTTCCTTTACATCACAAATGGTGTTTAATAAAATATTAGCATAAATATTTGGAAAAACCCTAAATCGAAGAAAAAAATACTGGATAAAATTGACAAAACTGAAACTATAATGCTAAAGTTACTGAGTTCTTTACGGTTTTTATTGGCCTTCAATTTGAAAAGTACGGATTTAGCTTCAGATCAGTTTTTAAAAATTCTCACGTCCACCCTAAAGCCAATGTTTTCCAGTAAAATTCAGTCATTCTTGAAACAGGCATAAAAAATAAAATCAGGAAAATTTACTTTATTTAGAATTTTGCAGAAGCAAGCTGTTTTGTCACTAGCTACAAACATTTAACTTTATCCACACTTAATAAAACTACTGATAAAAGTACAAAACAAGCTAAAAAGTCTTTATTTAAAATGTTGAAAAAGTCAGCTGAAACAGGACAGATGAGAACATTTAAAACAAAACAAAAATAAGACCAGTTAAAACTTTAGTTGACACAGCGGAGTGGGGGTCGAGTTTTCTGAGGAGTCAGAGAGTCGTCGTTTTCTGGCGCTTTAGACCTGGTGGGAATCTTTGTCATCTTGCCTTTTTTCTGCTGGAAAGTACAAAAAACACACTTTATTAAACTGAATTAATGTAAACCAGAGCATAATTTCACCAGGTCCTCTTCCGGGCTCACCTTAAAGAAAGGAACCCGTTTGCTCTCGTTGAACACCAGGTTCTCGTCGAAGGACGGCTCCGTGGCCAAACTCTCGTTGCTTTTGCTCGTCTCCTCTTCCAGAGAATCCTGGGAAAACGAGGAGGAATTAGGTTTTGTTGAAGGGATCCAAAGCCTCGCAGCAACATCAAATAAATTCAGCAACTGTTTAGAGCCAATCAGAGAGCTGGGATTTTCCCGCCCTGTGGGGAGCAGACAGGCTGAGGCAGCAGGACGTGCCAGACCATCTGATGGAACCATAAACAAATTCACTCATTAAGGGAGGAGCCAAAGCTATTAAATCCAACTACACAAATAAAAATGGAGGCATTTTGGGGGATTTACTTCACCGTGGTAATTCGCAACACAAAGAACAGTCTCGGACCGAGCTGGTTGATTTGATGAATGATGTGTGTGTGGGGGTTTCACTCTAAGGCCGAATGATCTTCTGCTTTCTGATCAAAATTGTGATTTTAGACAGAGTGATTGGCCCAGTCTCAATAGTCGCACTGCGCCCTACGCCCTTCTGTGAAGTGCACTTAGAGGAGGTGCGCAGCAAGGCTTCGAGTGTGTAGTACACAAGTGTGCTGAATTGAGACAGGGATCAGCCGTGACACATGCTGGGATGCCGGTCGTTGTTTGTGCTACTTTTTTAAAAACCTTTATTAACAACTTTCAAACAAACAAAAGTTACATTCATTACTGTCCACATTAAATCTTAGTCTAAAACAGGCAGAGCATGAATAAATATCATTAATCGTCTAAAAATGAACTTCTTTCATTTGAAAATACATGTTTTCAGAAAAGGCACTTGAGCCTTCTTCTCAAACTTCCCACTCAGCAATGGATTGTGGGTAATACCCTTGCCCTTGGGCGAAGTGCGGATTAAGGGTGCAAAAGGTGTATGGTCGCCTTCTGCACTTAAGAATCGGGATGCCCTACGCACTCGGACCCCTGGCCGGGAAGGACGCAAGGGTGGAAGTGCGAGTATTGAAATTGGGCCATTGTCACACCTTTGACCCAGCTCTAAGCCTGGATTCTCATGTCAGTTCTCTTGTTCGCTCTTCCTTCTTCCATCTCAGGAACATTGCTAAGCTGAGTCCCATTCTGTCCTGCTCTGAACTTTAGACTGTCATCCTCACCTTCATCTCTCCCCTTGAGAGTCAGTGGACTAAGTTGCTGGCTTTGGCGTGACCTTCAGCTGATTCTCCATTACTACCTTCTCTCCATTCTGCTTCTTCTACCAATTTCTGCCTTTCCTGGGAAGTCATCACTCTAGATCAGCCTCTCTCTGGTGGAGACACTGGGTTCCACCCAGAAGCTGATACGACTAATAAATAAATATAACACTAATAATAAATCTCAACACGCAAAGTAACGAGATTGTTTTTTGCTTTTTTGAACCATTTAGTCTGAGACTTTTAGTGTTTTAAATTAGTTAGATTGTTACAGACAGCAGCTATAAGTTCCAGTTTTATGGGCTCGACACATGACTGCGATCAGCAAAATTCATCGCTATCATTTTGATAACCTGACACACGGGAGGCATGGGGCAGCGGCCAGCAGCAAAAGCCAGTGACGCCTCTGTTCCAGCAGGGTGATGAGCGAGTCTTTTGTTGTTTTTATTGGCCGTCAGATTGGAGGGAATTTTGGGTTAATAAAGCAGTTCAGAGTTGAAACAGCGGTAGATATGAAGTCTCACAAGGTTTTGCTAGAGTTAAGACAAGTCTTACTTCTGACTTTACGATATATATATATATATTTAAACTTTTCCTCCATGTTTGCCCGGAGATGTACTGACAAGAATCCTGTCCGCTCATTGGTCAGTCAATGAAACCTCCGCTGATTGGTCCTCGTCCGAGCGACAGCGATGAAAAGTTGAAATTTTTCAACTTTCTGGGATCGCGTTGCTGGCTCGCGTGTGCACGACACATGCACGAGCGCAAAATTTCACATGCACGTTTTTGCGTTTCGCTTAGCAGGAGGAAGACCTGTGATCATCGCTTTGGCGCGCTTGTCTCATAGAGAGGCGATGTCGCCTCCCGTGTGTCGAGCCCATTACTCTTGACTGAACCGTTGCTGGAGCATGTTGGTGTAGATTCTCAGTCATCCTGGACATGATCATCCTGAGAGTTTTAGCTGAACACAGCTGGACTTTTCTGGTTATCTTGAAGACGTTTAGCCTCTCATCCTTCAGCTCCCAGACTTTGTAGAAGACTGAGTTGTGGCCAGAAACAAAAACACTGATTGTGCTGAAGGCTTTTTTTCCTCCTTTCTTTAAACCATGTTTTTGTCTAAATGAAGGTGATGTTATTGTTCATAGAATTAACATTCATGTTGAAGTTCAGACTATTTTATCAGGTAAGACCTGTGGTCAGCTGGCTCATTTAAAACATGTAAAGTTTTTGGACCCCGCCTCTTGAAAGAATCGGAATCGATAGGAACTGGAATCAGAATCGTTCAAATTCAAACGATGCCCAACCCATTTAACCCAATTATAAAAGTGGCTTTAGGCTCCCTATGAGTGCAGGGCCATAATAAAAGTTAATTGGTTCAACACAAAAACAAAATGAGATGATTCTAAGTGATTAAACCAACAACGGGGTACATACAGGCTCTGGCTGACTCTGTTTGTCTTCCTCTTCCTCCTCCTCGTCCTCCAGAGCAGCCCGGAGCTCCTCCTGCTGCCTCCTCAGAATCTCCAGCAGCTCGCTGCGGCTGCGAGATTTGTCCAGCTGCCGCGGATACTGAAACTCCCGCCGCTGAGGAGTCGTACCTGAAGGCAACAGCAGGGTGAGCTTGATGAACTCACGGAGATATCACATCTCTTGGACGGCAGCATAAAGACAGACGGCTCACCGGTGGGAAGGTCTTGCTGCAGCTCACTCTGCAGGAAGCTGCGGACCAGCTGTTGGTTCGTCTCCAAGTGGTCCTCCAGCTCCGCCTGCTGCTGCTCCAGAGCGGTCCGGTCCATAGAGGTCTGATTCTGCATGGCCATCAGAGCCTGCTTCACTTCCTCCTGGTGACCCAACAGCTCCTTGTCTGCTGTCTGAAGCTGCTCGGTGCAGCAAGTATCGACACCCTTGATAAAAAGATCAGAGCAGCCACATGTTTGTTTAAAATTTTAGGCCTTGAGAAGTTACAACATCCTCGTTTTAGAGCCAGATTTCAGCGCTTACCCCCAAAAACCCAAGAGCAACATTAATCCCTGCTCAGAGATCTTTTCTTTTACTGATTACCAGATAAAATCCTTCCTCAGAAAACAAACCAACCGTTTCAGAACCGGTTCCATTAAACATGCAGCTGTTATTTCTACCTGATGGAGGCTCTGAGCTTCAGCAGAAGCCTTCTCCATCATGGACAGATGTTCCCGGGTCTGGCACTCGGTGTGCTCCCTGACTCGAAGGTTCCATCGGAGGTCTCGATCAACCAGACCTGCAGAAGCGTGAGTGTTATCGGGATCTAGAACTGCTGCAGATTCATGTTAGAGGCAGGACTAATAAAGCAGTTTGGTACCAGAGATGGAGCTGTGGAGGTTGGAGCAGTAACCCTTTATCTCCTCCACCTCCTTCTGACTCTCATCAGCAGTCTGACGCAGAGAGGAGGCGAGGGTGGCGGAGGTGGAGAGGAGGAGGTCTGCTTGGGTTGATGCCTGATCCTTCATTGAGCTGCAGTCGCTGCAGAATCAGAACAT
The DNA here is from genome assembly GCA_006937985.1 of Aphyosemion australe. Lineage (NCBI taxonomy): Eukaryota > Metazoa > Chordata > Actinopteri > Cyprinodontiformes > Nothobranchiidae > Aphyosemion > Aphyosemion australe. The sequence continues at coordinate 5,905,542 of SSNS01000003.1, read as the reverse complement.
GGCTGTTAGTTGGAGCTCATCGGCTGTTGGTGTTGATGGACATCAGACTGAAACGCTCAGACCTGCAGATGCTCTCCTGGAGGCTCAGAGCAGGAACCTTCAGAGCTCTGGAGGCTGATCTCAGGTCAGCGTAGTCCTGCTGGCTCTGCATGCTCAGCAGGTTGAGCTGGTCCTGCAGGAACTGGATGGCCTGCTGCATACCCTGATGAGGAGGTCGTTCAGAAAATAATGAACTCATCCAAGTTTGTTCTGGTGAATGAACTTATAAAGAATCCAGACACACGTCAGCAGGAGGGTTAAACGCCCACAGAGCTCTGGAGCCAACAGCAACAGACTCTCTTTAAACGGTCAGGGAGGTTGGATCTTACCAGCCGTTGTTTCTCCTGTGCCTGTCTGATCTGGTCCTCCAGCTTGTCCTGTTCATTCTGCAGGGAGCTCAGTCTGTGCACGGCCGCCTCTCGCAGACCCTCCAGGTCCTGAACCAAACTGTTGAAAAACAATCCCGTCTCCTTCATCGCCTCCACCTGAAACGAGATGGGAAAACATACTCAGGTCCCCCCACATCTGAGCTGAAACATCGTCTCGTTTGTGAGGACGGACGGGTCTGAACTCACCTTGTCAGCCAGAGCTCGCTGCTTCTCCACGGAGGACCTCAGAACATCACTCAGCTCTTTAACAGCAGATAAACCCATCAGAGTCCGAGCAGCCAGGACGTCCTCCATGTCCTGCTGATGCTCCTCCTGATAAAGTTAATTAAATTATCCTCCATCATTAAATGAAACACTCCTGAAGACACAAATTTAATTCAGCTCATAGTTGGAGACGGTCTTAAGCCTAGTTTATACTTCTCCCTCAGCCGGTTAGCACACACACGGAGACGTTTTCCTTTCATCTACCTTATTTTGGCTAGGCTCCTAGAAGAAGTGGCACATACCCATTGGTTTACAATGTGAGGTTTAGTAGCAGTTGATTTGAACATTTGAAGAGGATTTTTAAAAAAGTTTTACCCCTGGAGGATGGAGGTGTTGGTGACCAAGATAAAGGAAGTGGCGTCCGGACCAATCACACGCTTTTGATCCTCGCTTGACACTCAGCACTAAAGGGTTGGATTGGGGGGTTAAACCACCAAATAGTTCCCGAGCGCGGCCGTGTCTGCAGCTCACCGCTCCCCATGGGGATGGGTCAAATGAAGAGATGAAATTTCACCAGTGTGTGATGACTTATGGGACTTTAACTCGACTTTAAAAGTGGGCTCTACTCCGTCCGTTAGGGATGTGAATCTTACAACTTATGATTCAATTCAATTCAGAATCGATTCTCAATCAATTCTCTTAGTAACAAAGTGTCAACTCCCAGATACTTTTTATTGCTACAATAATCTGCTGGAATAAAAACAAAAAAAAAAAAAAAAATCAATGTGATTTTTTTTGGCAAAATGCAAACCATTTTCTACCACTGGACCAAAATATTTTGTTACTTATGAGAATTTGCTATTTTTGTTCCAAAACAAAGCCAAACTTTCTCAAAACTTATTAAAAAAAGCCTAAAATCCTAAAAAATAATGGTTAAAAGCCACCATTATGCCGGGACCACCACACTGTGCGTTTTTTTGGCCGTCTAAGCCAAATCCCTTGACTTGAGCAGAATTGTGTCAAAAATGGTGAACGTGAGGGTGATTTGCATATCTGTGGACGTCCAGTGTGACCGGCTCTGCGACAGCTTTTTGAGCCGTTTCACGACCAAAAACAGCCTCCATCAGTCTTCAAGCACTGCTTGAAAACGCCTCCCGTCTGCAGTCGACCAATGAAAACACACCTTTGGGACGCCGCCGCAGCAAGACTCCGCCTCTCTGAGTTTCAGTTTCAACTTTTGTTAAAAATGCGGATTATAAACTACACACCAATTTTTATTTTTTTTAACAGCCCAAATAAAACCAGAGTTATACTAAAATAATTAAACTAAGAATGTGTTCAGCAGCGTTTTGTTGCTGAGGAGACGATGGCTGCGTGATCTGACAGCAGGTGTCAAAGGTGCGCTGTCACTGAGCTGAGGGAAGAGACATTGATGGAGAAACTTTACATTTTGGAGTGATCTGTGACAGATACTTTTCTGTAGTTTAGTGTTTTTTTATGTATAAAGGAGGATGAGAAGGATGGATGTCCAGCAGACAGATCAGCTGTTTAGCTGGAAGACAGGAAAAGGTCTGAGGCCAAAGCAGGTTTTGAAAATATGTAGCGGATCAATCTTGCCGTAATCCAGCAGCATTGGCTGGAATCTCAGTCTTCACTCTTATCAGCGAGTAGGGAAAGATTCATGGTACTTTCTGAGGTTTTTTGGCCCCTGCAGGCCCCCATACTCATTACCAGGTTATGTGGTGGGGTCATCACATGACCACGCAAGAATACATGACACATCAGCAGACACAGAGAAACAGCACAAGTTGGCAGGAGCGACGCCTCAGTGGAGGGCAGCCCTCTGATGCATCATTAAGCATTAATAAACATAAATACATATTTTCATTCTGAGATTGCAGAATCGCCTCCATATGATCAAACTCCTCCACATTAATCACGAGGGCCTCACCAGCAGCTGCAGCAGACTCTCCTTGTCCTGCAGGCACACCGATTCATGCTGCTGCATCTTCTCCCGACAGCGAGCCACGCCCTCAGCCACCGCAGACCTGACTCCGCCCACAAGCGACTCCATGGTGGTCAGAGTGCCTTTCAGCGCTGCCTCGTTCATCATGAGCAGGCCATCTGTAGGCGGGAGGAAAAGGGGGGTAAGGGTTATTCAGGGTCCCTGATGATGGTTCTGGGTCAACGGGTCCGATTTAAAAACCTGAGAATAACTGAACTGAAACACGAGTCTTTAAAGAGGAGCTCAGAAACATCAGGACAAAAAGACTGAACTGACAAGTAATTTTGATTAAATATGATTTGCTCTCCAACTAGGAGCCCTGGCTGAGTTCAACTACAAACCAACAGGTGGTTTATTCTAATCGGACTCAGAGGTAATTAAACAAAACTTTAGATCTGAGTGCAGAAGCTGAATCAACCGAATGAACAGGCTTGATTGCGTTTGTTTTATGTCTGAACACCAGTTCTCCGTGCAGACCCATGAGCATCTGTGGTGTTTTGATCGTACCAACAGCCTGTGAGTAGCTGCTCAGCAGCTCGTTGTGTTTGGCCCCGTGATGGTGGACGCAGCGCTGCATGCTGCTGAAGGCTCCGTCCATCCGCTCAGCAAAGCTTTGCTGCATCTGTATGTTGTGATTCTCCACCTGCACATCAATCCAAGAGTTCTTTAGTCCTGCTGAAACATCTCAGAAACACCAAGTCTAAAAACCAATAGAAATCACTTAGGAATTATCACAATTAAAGATTTATTTTAAAGAGGTCCATCACTCATATTTTAATTCATCTGCAGTGGTCTCTAGTAGGAATGAATGTCTTGCAAGTCAGACTTTGGGTAAAAGAGCTCCGGTGCACCGGAGAAGAAAGTAGTTTCAGACGGAAGGATGTGGAGTCTTACTTCCTGATATGTGGACATCTCTCCTCTGATTGGCTAACAGCAACACGACTCTACCACTGACTCTGTTTGCTCTGCAACGTTGATGTTTTATCTCCACTAATAACACAAGCCTGGAGGAGTTCTGCTGTGTGGTGGAGTTGCTAATGCTAACGGTTAGCTTCTACTAGCCCAGACGTTCTCTGCTGTTTCCTGGACGCTAAACCAACAACAGCCTTCCCCGTCGTGAGTCAAGATGGGTGAGTCCATGAATGTTCAGTGACAGTGTGACGTAGATCTGTCAGTCAAATATAAATGTTTGCAGGACATTCTCTACAGATGTGCTTAGATTTTTGATTAATCTTAAATGAAAATACTTCGTTTTACAGTTTTTTTTTAAGTAGATAATAAAAATCATTGCAACAAATAGGTCGAGGGGAAAAATTAATATAATCGGCAGTGGAGCGATTACGCTGCCAACGCCCAACTTTAGTTTGTGTTATCGTCTAGGTGATGCAAGGCCGTATCGCCCTGCCCTAGCGGTTAATTCTCCTTCTTAACTGATGGTTTTAGTCTTGGGTTAATAATTTAGAATCTTTGGTTCCTTTCAGAGAAATGTTTTTGGAATTTGTTTTAAGTGACGAGATTCTCCCTCATCAATTATTCCCAAAACTACCACAAGCGAGGAGGGTCATCAGACACAACCGGTTGCTTTTTCCTGCGAAGATTTGACTTTTTATTCTGTTTTTACAACATGACCTCTGAATGTGATTTACAATAAATTCTAAATTCTCTTCATCAGGTTTATTTCGACTCATCACTAAAGAGTGAAGTTTGCTTGTGAGTGAATCTGTTGGACCTTTTTCTTCCTGTCCAGCTTGTCGTGGAGACGCGTCACGTCCCTGGTGCTGGCGTCGGCGGTGCTCAGCAGCTGGAGGCACCAGAGGGGGGTGTTCAGACATGTTTAAAATCACTTAAGATGCAAAATAGAGAAACTCTGGAAGTTTTAGCAGGAAATTGTGCATTTTAAAACTATGAAAATAACTCATAACACAGGAGACAAAGGAAGTGAGAAAACAGGAACTATATTGTGTTTGGCTTAGAGACACACCTGTCCAGCTGTGTTGTACAGAGATTCATGGACAGAAGTGACCTCTGAGCAGACGAACTCCTCCTCAACCAGCTTCTCCTTGGTCTGCTGCAGGTCTCTGCTCGTCTCCTCCAGCCTAAATTCAATAAATTCATAAACTCCAGATAACTCTGATCAGAGTACTCTACTGTCTGATTTCAGCCTGTGGAATGAAATACCTCTTATGCTTCTCATCCAGGTCAGCGGTGCACTGCTCCAGTTTGGTTTGGCTGTGCTCAAACAGCTCGGTCACCTGCAGAGGAATCGCATCATAAAGGGTTCTTCGTACTGCAGCGGTGGGAAAACAAACGGCTGCCAGCTCAGGTTTCACAAACTATGAATCTCTGCCTCAACAAAAACAAACTCCGTTTCCATGTTTGTGATGGAGGGTGAAAAAGATGGCAGTACCTTTTTAAGCTCCTCCTCCATGATTGCGATCTTGTCCACATATTCTGCGATCTGCTCCTCGTGAGCAGTGATCTGTGTCACCATGCTCCTGAAAACAAACATGTCGGTTCAGACCCAACTCCAGACTTAATGGCAGAACTTTCTCATTCTGGTTTTTATTCATCGTTAGGGGCGGGCTACATGATGACATCACATCATGACAGGATAGAACATGTAGGTGTCCTGCCAAAGCAAAGAGATCAAAGAGTCTGAGACCACCCGGGCATGGAGCAGGTTTAAATGCCTGAAGGAAGACTGACATCCTGTGGTCAAATCTGGGTACTGCAGCCCATGTTTCAAAACAAACGGGTCCGCTCTGAGCAACTGTTGCTAGATACAGATCAGCACCAGAAGATTCTACATGACAAGTGCAGACGAGTCATACACAGTACGTTGATAAATACATTTCACTGTAATATCGAGTTGTATTTGACTTTTACAGCCAACCATTTGTTTCTAATTCACCATTAGCATAGTTAGCTCAACATTAGCCTCTAGCCTACTTTACTCAATATTAGAGTAAAACAAAAAGATGCCGTGGCTTCTTAGGGGTACAAGAAATTACTTCTGGGTCGCTCCTGTTTACTGGCTTAGGATCTTTATCTTGACTGCTGGTGTCGAATTACAGATGCCGACACAGACTAGTCAACCCTGTGGGCTCAGACTACTAGAGGTGCCTGAAAAAAAAAAAATCAACTTTGAATCGCGATTCTTATTTATAAGGATTAATGGTGCGTTAGATTTGTCCTCGGAACTCGGAAATCCCTAGCCTAGTGAACTAGACCAAATTCTTGCTTTGCAAAGTTTGGTCTAGGCACGCTTCATTGGAACCCTCGCAGCCCGATCCACTGCTGTGGCTGTCCAATCACAGCTCGCTATAGTTTTGGTTGGGCCAATCACAGCCCTCTATATTGTGGGCCAATCACAGAGCGGGAGTAGCGGGAGTAGCCAATGACGTCAGCACTGCGGCCGCGAACACAAACAACATGGCGGCAACGCAGGAACCACGTTCGTTTGCAACGGCTTTGTCATCAACATTGGATTATTTAGACTCCAACGTGCGTAAGTCTGTCTGATATACTTAGCGGCTTCTTATTTTTATCAAAGTAGTGCAATGTCCCAGTACACCTGATATTCGCATGTTTTTCATACAAAAACGACAGAAATCATTGATGTTAGACGCCATTGCTGCGTCCTGCTTTTCCGTCGCTGTGATTACGTCACGGTGTTCGTTACTCTGATTGGTCCTAGCGCTATCCAATTGCGTGCTGACATTTTGAAAGACAACCGTAGATCCGGCCTCACGACTGAGAGCCGTCAATGGTTCGTGGCCAGACTATATATTCACATATATAGGATGGCTTGCCAGGCTAGGAAATCCCGACTTTCGAGTAGGAAAAATCAAATGAAACGCCCCCCAAAGTCAGACTTCCCAGTCGGAAACAGTTTTTTTAGAACTCTGACCTCGACATCCAAGATGGCAGCTCTCCGCATCGACAGCAGTAAGTTTAGGTCTTATTTTACAAGACACATATAAGAATGCGTTTAAAATCAATGTTAAATTTAGCGCTTGCATCTCTAAGCTGAACAAACTAAAAGCGTTGTTTATTAGTCGTCTGTGTTCGTTGAGAGCTACCAAAACAGCAGTTTGAATTCCGACTTCTCTGACTACGGTAACCAGAAAGCTGTTAACTTGGGTGTGACGTTATTCCTAGTTCCGATTTCCGAGGTAAATCGAACGCAGCATCAGAATCGATTCATAAAGAGCCCCCCCCCCCCCCCCCCCCCCCCCCCCATCTACTAGCAGCTGACTTCAGAAAGGAGCAAGTTCCCATAGGGAGCCTAAAGCCTAGTTTATACCTCTGTCAGCAGGTGTGTGTGCTTACACACACACACACACACACACGTTTTCCTTTTATTCTTCTCCATTGGTGTGTCAGTGTCATGAAGCAATTCTCTGGCAGGACAGCAGAGGGCGTAGTACTTTTCTCCAGTCAATGCAGCCACGTCTCTAGCGTGTTTCTATTGTTTTTATGTATTGCAGAGAGGACAACTTTGTCCTCCACCTCTTCATCCAGTCAGCACCTCTAAACTCATGTTTCGCGTAATTTCCTGACATCAAATCAAAAGTTTTCTGCATCTTTGTACTCCTTCAGTCACAGTTGTATTAACGTTTATATCGTCTGACTTTTTCCAAAAGATGTTCGTCAAGCTGCTCAGTGTCTGTCACTAGGTATGTTTGGCTCTCATTATGCTTTTTTGAGAGAGAAAGGCGGGGCTAATGACGAAGTTATAGGAAGCAACGTCCTGACCAATCAAAGGCTTGCGGTCTGTTGCTTTCGACTGATATTTAGAAAAGTGGGCTCTACGCCGTCCGTTCTTGTTGGAGAGCCCTTGCAACGATGGATAATGGCGTTACGTGTCTTGGCTGTCCACAGACGGAGATATATAAATTAAACTCAAGTCACGCCCATCTACTTCTGGACCATGGGTCTCCAGAAATAAGAAAAAAATGAATGCAAGTATAAAAGCTATTTTCTACCTTACACCCTGAATCACACACGTTGTACTTCGGTTTAAACGAAAAGTAATTATGTGAGTTTCTACATGTCTGTCACGCACTTTGAGATTTGTTAGCTTGTAAAAAATTCATAATTAAAAAGACTACAAATCAGACGTGTCATATATGACGTCACTGAAGAGTCTCTTCTCCCGCAGCGTAGCTGCTACTCACCACATTATCAGATTTAGAGGTTTTCTCCATGTTTAATGCTCCTTCTGTCATCCTGGAAGAAGGATTTGAGTCTCGCTAAACTAATCTCCTCCTCTCCGTGTCTCTTTCGATATCAATTTGGCGAGACGTACAATTGTAGTCTTTTCTCACAAAACCTAAAATAACTTTTGCCACCATTCAAAAATAAGCGCCTTCTTGGCATCAAAATGTGTTTTTAAAATTCATGAACATCACATGTGAGATCCATGGCACGTATCAAACAGGATCAGAAAATATCTTTTATAGCCTTGTTGACTTACACTCATTTTTTCTTATTTATGGGGACCCATGAGCCGACCAGAAGGGGAGCAGACTTGGGTTTCCCGTTTACTCCCATGTTAAAAATGCCAACTTCACAGCAGAAATAAACATGTTTACAGCCTGGCAAAAACCAGGCCTAGTTTACAGTTATTACAACTTTGGAGTGGGGTAGACCAATATATTTACTGTTTTTTTATACATCAGCATCGACCAATATTTGTCCTTAGTAAAGTCGATTTAAAGGCAGGCACATCCTCAGGCAGCCCTGTGCTCTTGCAGAATTTCGTTCACTAATAACATCTGCATAATAAATACTCCAACTGTATTTAGATGTCTGACTTTAACACTGAGCAGTGCACAAAGTTCATTTTTCACAGTTAAATTTCAAAAATTGATTCAGCTTCAGAAATTTTTTGCATCATCTGATGTTATTAGTGACATTTTAGCATGAAAATGAGGTGGAAAACATCTCGACATCAACCATAAAAATCGGCTGTACATATCGGCCTCGGCAACAGAAAAACCAATATCGGTCGACCTCTACTTTGGAGCGGAGGAACCTTTTTGTAGTTCGTTCGTTTAGATGCAATTAAAGCTAGAAATCACGAATACTTGGGCTCAGCTCTTTAGAAATCTACGTGTGACGGCGCAAAGTTGTCCATCTTATATATTTACATAGTCAATGGGTTTATTAAGCACCCGTTCCTTCTATAGATTTTAAATATATATTAAAACATCAAAGCCCTACAGATCAGTCTGGTTTTAAAATGTTTTTCCTAAAGAAAATCTAAATATCGGGTCATTAGCTAGAGTAAAAACTGGGACTTACTCGTAGTTTTCTGAAGACAAATAAACTCCGTTCTTTTCTCTGACAGCAATCAGGTCACGTTTCAGCCGCTCGATCTCCTCCGTGTATTCCTGAACACAACCAGTGCTGGGTTTAACTTTCTCACACATCAGCTGATTGGACTCCACCAATCAGCGACACCAAGAACTTTTAAAGTTAAACCAAAAAGCAAACATGGAGCCACATCGACAAAAAGTCATGATTCACACTAGTGAGTAAAGAAAACACAAAACGGACCCAGAGGAGTCCGGGGAGACGCTCTACCTTAATCAGAGTCCTCTTTGTGAGTTTCTGGTTGACTTCAGGTTTGTTCATTATGTTCTTGGCTCTGCTGGCGTACTCCAGCGTGCTCATAGTCTCCTGCACACCCAAACATGAAGATTACAATCACCGCCAATAAATCAGGATTTAAACATTCTGCACAAAACAAGAAACTGCTGCAGAAAACTCCTGAAAAACAAGGCAACAGGATGCAGAATAAATCTAAATGATGCATCATCAGACACACCTCCATGTTGCTGGAGGACGGAGACACTGTGGCGATGATGGAGGTTTTAGTTCGTCCTCCCAGTGAGTCCTGAAGGATTCTAGTGAGTTTAGACTCTCTGGGAAACAACAGCAAATAACACCAATCAGCCTTAGACCGCTGCAGATTATGTGGGTGCAAATTTAAGCTGAACAATGACAAAAGAACACATTTTAAAAAACATCATCAGTTCGTTTGACAGAAATACCAGAGAAAACTATCATGTTGACTTTCGTGGCGTGTTGGAAAAGTCCAGAAGGGACTGGAGGACGGCGTCCTGACCTGTAGGGGATGTGTGGTCTCTTCTCCACCAGAGCAGTGATCACTCGGCCCAGCGTCAGCAGAGACTGGTTGATGTTTCCCGCCTCACGAGCTCGTTTGTCCACAGCACCCGAGCGCCCGATGTTCTCGCTGCCAGCCAGATCCACCTGGAGAGGACGCGTCAGCGCCGATTTAGATTTGATACGCTGAGATTTTCCCAGGATTTCTCCTCATTCAGGTTAAACAAGCTTAATCAGGGTAGCCAGAATCAATTATTCTGATAATCAATTAGTCACCACTTATTTTGGTGATTGGTCAGATCCTGACTACATTGTAGCTCAACACCAGCAGATGGCTTCTCTACTCCAACCAGTCTGGGCGTTGTCTTGGTAACGAAGTCGTCCATTTGTAGAGCAACACTTTGTAACCCTGTATGGTAGTGTTTTAAAATAAAATGGTAGCATTTGTAACGCTAAAGCTAACATGACATACGAGTGCTAGAAGTGATGAAATCACCATCATTACTGTACTGGTACAGCAGCAGTTTAGAGAAAAACAAAGCTTCAAAAAATAAACCATCAATGATTTTGGGGGGTCAGCGTAATCATGACTGATCTCAGCAGCAATACTTCTACTAAATAAACACTTGTTACTTGACTTCAGCCAGGTCTTCCCTCTGCCGTTAAAGGTGAAGCACGCTTACCAGATTGAGTTTGCCGATCTTCACCAGCTCCTCTCCGTCCAGCGTGATCTCCTTCATGTGAATTGTTACGGAGAATACGGAGTGGGAACGGCTGCACACAAGAGCAGAATTAAAAGTCACCCAACTCTTGGGGAGGCTAGGACTGCTGCTTCTGGGAGCGGTGGCTTTACCTGGAGTAGGAGTTCATGAGCGTGGAGGCCGTCCTCCTTTTGGCTGCTCCTCGCTCCAGGATCTGGTACACCTCGTCTTTGTTATGGACCGTCACATCCTCCAGACCCTTCACCACCACGCCGCGCTGCAGCACACAAACAGGAGTCAGAAAACCAAAAGCCAGACAGCAGCAGACGTTTATTTAATCTTACTGAAGTGAAACCTTGTTTCGGGGGTCATCAAAGAGCAGCAGCCGTTCGTTCACGTCCTCTGTGGGGCTGAGAAGGTCGAACAGCTCCTCGTTGTAGATCTCCAACAGCGAAACCTTCACAGAGAACTCTGTGCCGTTCTCAGTAAGCTTCTCAAAGATCTGATGCAACGTTCGGGGGATGATCCCAGCCAGTGGGTCCTGCACACAGCAAGTCCAGTGATATCCTGAGATCCAGGATTTCCCGCTAGCTCAGACTCTGAGTGGAAACACTACAAAGAGTTTCTGTAAATAATTCTGAACTCACCTCCTCCCAGGTGAACTGCCCGTCGGGACTCCTCTCTCCCTCCATGGTGAACGTCTTTCCTGTTCCGGTCTGACCGTAGCTGAAAAAAAAGAGAGGCAGGAAAGTGTTTTTAAAAAGAAATGTAACCTTTGATGTAAAAAAAAAAAGGCTCCAGGCAGACTCACGCAAAAATGGTGCAGTTATATCCCATGAAGACTTCGTCCAGAATGGGAAAAACAACGCTCCTGTAGACGTCGATCTGCTTGGCAGCTGGACCAAAAACCTGCAGACAAAATTTAATTAACCAGGTAGGAACCCGAGGTTTAGTCTCTGGCCTAAATCCCATCACTATTAATGTTCTAAGTCTAATGGACCGGATCTAACCGGACCAGAACATGGACTCACCATATCGAAGGTGTAGGTTTTCCGCGAGGCCTTATCGTTCACTCCCCCCGTCTTCACGATCACCTCTTTCCTGTTCTGATCACAGTCGATGACTCCATACGAAGACTTTCGCTCCACGGTGCTGAAAGGTCTGAGACGCCGCGTTACAAAGAGTACAGCGTTAGTGTAATCTAGTGTTTGCCTAGAACAGCTAGAGACAAATGTCATCGTTAACAAGTTTGCAGTTATTTAGATCTTTGATGTAGATTTTTACTAAACATCATACACTAAAAACTTTTAGATGTTCTTTTATTTACTACAGATGGTTATTATAGGTTGGATGAGTCCTGTCCTGATATTTCCTCACATTTAAAACACTAACTGCTCATTGTGGTCAGATGTATTTGGAGAAGTAAGTACTCCGAGTCTCTGTGGCAGGCTGCTGATAACAAAGAGCCTTAAGATTAGCTCACAGATCATTTTGACCCCATCTAAATAAAATGCTCAGTGTGAAAAAGCAGCCAAAGTCTGAAGAAACCTCCGTGAAGCCTGAGGAGCCACCTCACACTGCTGAAAGGTGGGTAGCATCATCTCTGTGTCAACAGTTGTTGAGGGAAACAAACCCAATAGAATAAAAGCTGTTTTATTTGTATACCTGCATCTCACAACGACCTGGATGTTTCTGCCCTTCTCCTCCCGTTTAGCTCCTCCGCCGTTAAGTGAAAACATGATGACCGAGAAGGGGTTAGCTCCTCTGCGGAAACACTTCCAGTTAGCACACAGAGCGAACTCATGTAGCTGTTCTAACAACACACACCAGAAGCTAGCATCGAGTTAACCGTTAAACCCCGACTAGCTTACCGAGTGGTCGCGCTGGCTGTCCACCTCCTCCCTTTAGTTAAATCTGTTTTATCGGAGTAAAACTTGGCAGCGAGTAACGGTAACTTCACACTGAAATCACCCAGAAAACTTCTGGCGCTCAACAATGAACGTTTCAAGCAAATCTTTTGAATTGTCTAAGCACCAATCGGAGAATAGCGACAGAAGAACAACCCAGACGATTGGTCAAAAAAGAACACGTGACATTTAAGGCGTGGAGCATCATGGGACTTTTCAGACGAGACCAATCGATCCAAGTACAGTTGAGCGCAGCTTGGCGGAGAGTGGGCACAGCATCATATAAAAAAGGTCTATAAAAAAAGGTCTATAAAAAATGAAAAAGGTCTGTCTTAAACAATATTTGTTGACTACTAAAGTTTAACACATTTTGTTTAAATTACATCATGAAATTTGTTCTGCTTAAGAGCCAGAAACATCTTAATAAGCATATTGATGTTTACTGCGGGGTTAGGGTGTCCATCTGTATACACATTGCTCCTATGTTCTCTCCTTCTGGTGTCAAATCTCATCTGTAACTTTATCTTGAATAAATTTGCAGATTTTATTTTATAAAAATATTCAGTTTGGCATCATAGAAAACTACAGCATCTACAAAAGACGTCAGACAATGTGCATAAATAATAATCTGATTATAATTATAGCCAAATATGGTGTAAATTCATAGGCACTAAAACATGTGTCATTGGTTCAGCCGTACCCTTCTCGTCTGTTCTGGTTCAGTCAACCCTAAAACCTAATCTAGTAGCGCCCCCTAACCTTTAAACTAACAATCTTCTGAAAGGTTCATGTTTTTCATTTATTTATTCTGACGTTTGTAGAATGTAATAATCTTGTTTCACAAATAAAACATTTTTTTCTTTATTTTCTATTCTTTCATTAATAATTTTGCGGTTATGTTTTTTAAGAATTTATCATTATTGTGTTACGTACAAGATATGGGTTCTGTGATGTTATTTGTTCAGAATAAAGTTAATTTTTAAAATAGATGATGATTTTTTTTCTGACAGAAAATAAATAGGTCACAAACAAAATAAATGTTTCTTTTAACCTTTTCACATCCTAATAATTTTTATTTATTATACCAATAAACCTGCAATATAGTCTTATACGTGTTTATATTATTATTATTGTTGTTGTTGTTAATAATAATAATAATAACAATAATATTATTATTAATTATAATAATAATCACAATAACAATATTAATAATAATAATAATAATAATAACAATCATATTATTATTCATATTATTATTAATAATAATAATAATAACAATATTATTATTATTATTATTAATAATAACAGGTCCTAAATTTAAAATATTAAAAGAAAAATGAGTTGAAATCCCAGATCCTCTCATCTGGTCGACTGTTGGTTCAGAGATCAGAGATGCTGCTGGAGACCAAACGTCCACTCCCCAAGGAAATTGGAAGGTGTGTGTGCAAAGTGTGGCGCGGGGGCCAGTTGTGACCCTGGGAGTGATTCTGTGTGGCCCTCAAATACATTTTAAGCAGTAGAAAAATAGGATTTAGTCTCTCCAGCAGGCTGTTGGTGCAAATAGAAATTTTATAACATTTTATGTTCCAGTAAATTATTCATAAATAAATTATCATTAACCATTTTTTTATTTTTTTTAATTAAATTTCAATGATACCACAAACCTTCAATGACTTTTATTAAAAGCAGACCTGTGAGAATTATTCATACAATTTTTCTAAATGCAGCAAACATGCAGGAAGCCTCTCCTCTGTCAGTGAGTCCCAGGGCAGCTGTGGCTGCAATGTAGCTCACCACCACCATCAGTGTGAATGACTGACTGTAGAGGCGCTGTACAAGTGCAGGTCATTTATCAAGTCTGTTCTACAAAGAAAACCTTTTTTATTAAATTGTTGTTTCATCATTTTATTATTGAACACATACAGAAATTTTTTTTAAATATTTTCTTTAAAGCAGAAAAAAATGAACTAGTCAAATTGTTGAAATGTTTGCACACCCCTGCTTTAGTACAAACACGTGCACACTGATCCTTCAGAACCCAGTCTCAACTCCTCTCATCCAAATAATTTAGTCAAGTTTATTTATAAAGCACTTTACAAGAAACAGGATGACAACTGACTAAAGTGGTGAACAAAAAGCGTTAAAAACACATAAATACACACTGCCCGGCCCAAAAAAAGCTAACTTCATGGATTTAACTAAGCAAACAGGTAGGAGTCTCCTATTGGATAATTACTGCATGGGTACAAGTTATTTAACCCCAACTGGTGCAATGAGTTGCTTCTCATTTCATAAACAACCATGAGGAAAGACACATCTGGTGGTCGTGGAGAAGATGTTAGTCTGAGAAGGCTTTGTGCAGCGGTCAGACTCTACCATCATCAATGCAAGATCTTGGTGAAACATTACAGTTTTTTACAGACGCTAGGACACATTTCTCAATACTTTGGTCACGTTTGCAAAACTCTTCACACAGTGAGCAGCGCAACAGAAGTCTATGTGGGCTAAACTGAGGATCAATTATCATTGTTTTGGCACAAAATGCATTCAGTGACTACATCTCTCAAATGTCATGAATTATTTTCTCACTCAGACACAACAACTGCCAAAACTCTGTATGAACAGGCCATTTTGCACGTGCTTACATACTGTTTACAAAACTGTTAAACTTATGTTCAAAACTATAACATGATGCAAAACTGAATAAGACAGCAAAGTTCAACAGCAATATTTTATTGTAACATATTTTAAATCTAAAAATGCAGTTTAACCAGCCACAGCTGATTCTCATAGATGAACATCTGCAGGTGTTACTCTTTCTATTTCATTACAAAAGGAGACAACTGCTGAATAGGTTTGTATTGGGATGTAAACATGGACCCAGCCAGAAACAGAGAAGTGGCTGAAAGAGGAAGAAGAGAGGCTGGAGAGGGCGAGGAATACGTATGCGTGGTGGAAGAAGAATACGAGGAAGATCAAGAGCTGTAGTCTCAGATGAGATCAGAGCTACGTGCCAAAAATATGTTGTTGCTGTTGATTTGGTGTTGTTGGTGATGTTGTTGGTGTTGTTGATGTTGGCAATTAAGATGTTGTTGCTTTTGTTCGTGAGGTTGTTGATGTTAGTGATGTTGGTGATGTTGGTGATGTTGTTGATGTTGCTGTTGTTGGTGATGTTGATGTTGGTGATGTTGGTGTTGGTGATGTTGTTGGTGATGTTGATGTTGGTGATGTTGGTGGTGATGTTGATGTTGGTGTTGGTGATGTTGGTGTTGGTGATGTTGGTGTTGGTGATGTTGGTGTTGGTGATGTTGGTGCTGTTGATGTTGATGTTGTTGCTGTTCTTGGTAATGTTGGTGTTGGTGATGTTGTTGGTGATGTTGTTGGTGATGTTGATGTTGATGTTGGTGTTGGTGATGTTGATGTTGGTGATGTTGATGTTGGTGATGTTGATGTTGGTGATGTTGGTGATGTTGATGTTGGTGATGTTGATGTTGGTGATGTTGATGTTGGTGATGTTGTTGGTGATGTTGATGTTGTTGGTGATGTTGATGTTGGTGATGTTGGTGATGTTGATGTTGGTGATGTTGGTGATGTTGATGTTGGTGTTGTTGGTGATGTTGATGTTGGTGTTGTTGGTGATGTTGATGTTGGTGATGTTGGTGTTGGTGTTGGTGATGTTGATGTTGGTGATGTTGATGTTGGTGATGTTGATGTTGGTGATGTTGATGTTGGTGATGTTGATGTTGGTGATGTTGATGTTGATGTTGGTGATGCTGATGTTGGTGATGTTGATGTTGTTGCTGTTGTTGCTGTTGTTGGTGATGTTGGTGATGTTGATGTTGTTGGTGATGTTGATGTTGGTGATGTTGATGTTGGTGTTGTTAGTGATGTTGATGTTGGTGATGTTGGTGATGCTGATGTTGGTGATGTTGGTGATGCTGATGTTGGTGTTGGTGATGTTGATGTTGATGTTGGTGATGTTGATGTTGGTGATGTTGTTGGTGATGTTGATGTTGGTGTTGTTGGTGATGTTGCTGTTGGTGATGTTGGTGATGTTGATGTTGGTGTTGTTGGTGATGTTGATGTTGGTGTTGTTGGTGATGTTGATGTTGGTGATGTTGGTGATGGTGATGTTGGTGATGCTGATGTTGGTGTTGGTGATGTTGATGTTGGTGATGTTGATGTTGGTGATGTTGATGTTGGTGATGCTGATGTTGGTGATGTTGATGTTGTT
>SSNS01000003.1:5808929-5883929 GCA_006937985.1 Aphyosemion australe | reverse complement strand
AGAGGAGGCCCACCGGAGCTCGCTGATGAGGAGGACCTCTTCTCACTAAGGTTCATTTGGTTCTTTTATCCCATTTTGGACTTAAATCTAGTTGGGTTTTGTAGAAATGGTGCAAAAGAAACCTTCACAGACGTCTACTAGATGGTTTTGAAAGAATTTGTGCAATTTATTTGTTGTAGAATCAGTTCAAATCAAACAGGAATGGGTGTGTTTAAGATTTAGACTTCTAGTTTATGGATGCAGCTAAATAAAACCAATCAAAGCTCCGATCTGAGGCCTTGGGTTGAGCTCTTTAACCCTCCATCATGCTTTTAGGTTTGATCCCCTATGAAACAGAAGTTTCTATTTGATCAGTTTATTTGCAAAGTCAGATAAAAAGTTTTTATAAATGTAAAAAATGCATATTTGTTATTTGGTTTCAGCAGGAGATGTTGGTCCCAAACAGCTTTTATCTGCTTTAGAGGAATAAACTCTTCATGTTTCTGTGGTTTAACCTCAAAAATATAATCAAATATTTGATGTGAGGAAGAAACAGAGGGATGAAATCAAAGAGAAGGAAATCAGGTTTGATGAAGG
This sequence comes from Aphyosemion australe, assembly GCA_006937985.1. NCBI lineage: Eukaryota > Metazoa > Chordata > Actinopteri > Cyprinodontiformes > Nothobranchiidae > Aphyosemion > Aphyosemion australe. Next base: position 5,883,353 of record SSNS01000003.1, on the reverse strand, counting down.
TTAGATGCTGATTTTTTTAATGATCATACTTTCAGATAAATTAACTGTTAAATTTGTATTTTAAGCAAAACCTACAGATGTTACATTTTCATTTTGTTCAGTTTTTTATTATTAAAATGTAAAAGTATATAAATAAAAACAAATATAAATATAAATGAATTAAAAAAGCAAAACCAAACAGGACGCTTTTCTACAGGAAATGATCAGTCACATAAATAAATCCTGGTTGGTGACTTAACCTGATAACTTAATATTCAAGATTGTTTAATTAAAAAAGAAAATGGAACAAAAACAACAATATTTAGATATTTAAGGGACTTTTCTTTGTTTCTGGGCCTTTTTGTGTGTAAAGAGTCAGATTAAATGTCTGAAACTCATCAGGACGTTTGAGTCATAAATCTTATAAATGTGGATTCTCTTAGCTAATTATCCGTGTGTGTGTGTGTGTGTGTGTGTGTGTGTGTGTGTGTGTGTGTGTGTGTGCGTCTCATTGATGTGCCTGTCTATTATCCAACACTCAGCAGTCAATACGCTCCCCATGAATATGCAATCGCTTGTGTCGAGGAGTCACAAACCAACTCTTAACTCCAGAGATTTGACCAAATGTTGTCAAGAACGCCTGAAACATTTAAAAATGGATTCAAATGAGCTTAATGTGCCAGATTGTGCAGCAGGATGAACCAAGGACAAGGATTTCCTTCCACCATGACTCGTCCAACACCCACAGCTCTGCTACAGGAGCGGCAGTAAGCCAGAGTTCCTATTTGAGGGCCTGACTGTTTAAAAGCACTGATCCGACCCAGGAGAAGGAATCCGGGCGTCTTAGAACAACAGCCAAGTTGAAAAAGTCCTCAACCTACAGGAACAACTCAAAACCTGAGAATAAGAGGCCAAAAATGAATTTAGTTTGCATTAATATCAGACATCACACATTTGTAGTTTCTGATGCATTTTTAATGCATTTCTACAAATAAACAATGCTTTCTTCTGAGGTATAGAAGAAAAACAATGAATTAAACGTGGTATTTTGTATTTTCACTGTTAAAATTGGGCTCTAGTTGCATTAGCTCTGCTGTATTTTTGATTTCAAAGTAAAGGTGTGAGCTCTCAGAGGTCACCTGCTCAGGGTGCAGCCTCTAAACAGAAAAACCCAGAAAGAAACAAGTTTGATGGTTTCTGAAGATTTTTAGTCTTGTCTTTATTTTTTAAAAAGTGTTAGAAAGGGAGCAGGCGGCGAGCAGGCCCGACGCAAGTGTTGTTTCAGGATGTAGACAAAGATCCATATTAACAAAAAACACAGATGACAGATGATTAATCGGCACGGTGGGGTCTGCCGAGCCGCCGGACCCCCGGCTGACACCCAGAGCCACCAAACACAAAACCACAAACCCCCCAGAGCCTCGGCGGCCTGGAGGAGCGTGGGCGAAGGGTGGAAGCAGGGCACCGTCCCCATGGAGCTGTTTGTGCGTCCGTGTGTGTGTGTGTGTGTGTGTGTGTGTGTGTGTGTGCATGTGTAAGTGTGTGTGCATGTGTGAGTGTGTGTGCATGTGTGCGTGTGTGCATGTGTGAGTGTGTGTGCATGTGTGAGTGTGTATGCATGTGTGTGTGTGTGTGTGTGAGAAAGAGAGAGAGAGAGAAGGGAAAATGAAGATTTACTGCGTCAGATTTTGACAGAAAAACGAGCAGAGCTGAGTTTGTTGCAGAGAGAAAGTGTGTGTTCATATGTGTGTGGGAGTGTTTGTGAGTCTGAGCGTCACCCTGAGCATGTGTGTGTGTGTGTGTGTGTGTGTGTGTGTGCGGACTATCCAAACCCCCATCTGCCACAGGGTGGGCGGCTCGCCACACAGTGACAATACACACCAACATTTTTGTAACTGTGGGCGTTCAAAAGGTTTGGAGAGCTGCAATCCTCCTGCTCACCTCAGAACCAGCAGAATGGCTTCTCAGCACATCAAACCCAAATATGTTCTGTTTGCTCTCAAAATGAACCAGAAAGGTTTATTCTGGGAGGAGCTTCTGCACATCCTCACAGAAAGATTTGATTTAATAGGATCCAGAATCTAACCAACTTTGATATATGACTCAACCATGCAGGCTTTTACAGTGGCTCTATTTTTTGTCATTTTCATTCTACAAACTAAAAGTTTAGCAATCAAATAGAACATGACAATCTTGTCTAAAGGTGCAGAATAATAGAGTAAAAGTGGTCCAGTCTGCAGGATGTTCTAATAAACAGAATTCCACATTTAGCATGTGATTTACCCTGTTACACCTCTGTTGCTGCAAAGCAGTAAAATCATAAAGTCACTTAAAGTAAATTCCTTCAGAGATGAAACATTTTCTTTATTCCTAGCAGCCTGAGACGGATAGCTTCCACTTGATCCTAAAACTTAGAATATGATTTATAACGTATAAACACAATATATACCACAAATGTTGTTTACACTATAAATATTATATACAATATATAGCCAAATGCATACTATAAATGCTATATAGTTTACACTATAAATACACACTGCTCGGCCAAAAAAAAGTCACCAACTGGATTTAACTAAGCAAACAGGTAGGAGCCTCCTGTTGGATAATGACTGCATGGGTGATTATCTTTCAGCTGCAACAAGTTATTTAACCCAACTGGTGCAATGAGCTGCTTCTCATTTCTTCAACAACCATGTGGAAAGACACATCTGGTGGTGGAGAAGATGTTAGTCTGTGTGAGAAGGGTCACATCATTGGCATGCATCAAGCAGAGAAAACATCTAAGGAGATGCAGAAACGACTAAAACTGGGTTCAGAACTGTCCAACGCATTATTAAAAACTGGTGTGATGAGTCCAGATGGACCCTGTTCCAGAGTGATGGGTGCATCAGGGTAAGAAGAGAGGCAGTGAAGTGATGCACCCATCATGCCTAGTGCCTACTGTACAAGCCTGTGGGGGCGGGGCTATGATCTGGGGTTGCTGCAGTTGGTCAGGTCTAGGTTCAGCAACAGGATGTGCTCCAAGAATGAGGTCAGCTGACTACCTGAATATCCTGAATGACCAGGTTATTCCATCTTCCCTGATGGCACGGCCATATTCCAAGATGACAATGCCAGGATTCATCGGGCTCAAATAGTGAAAGAGTGGTTCAGGGAGCATGAGACATCATTTCCACACATGGATTGGCCACCACAGAGTCCAGACCTGAACCCCATTGAGAATCTTTGGGATGTGCTGGAGAAGGCTTTGTGCAGCGGTCAGACTCTACCATCATCAATGCAAGATCTGGGTGACACATTAATGCAACACTGGATGGAAATAAATCTGGTGACGTTGCAGAAGCTGATCGAAACAATGCTACAGAGAATGTGTGCTGTAATCAAAGATAAAGGTGGTCCAACCAAATATTAGAGTGTGTGACCTTTTTTCTTTGGACGGGCAGTATATATATATATATATATATATATATATATATATATATATATATATATATATATATATATATATATATATATATATATACATATATATATACTAATAATAAAATTAGGATATATTTGGGGTTTGTTTGTTATAAAGCCAAGGAAAAATGTATTTAAATCATTTTAAAGACAAAATAAAGATAAAAGATAAAATTCTGAGTGCAGGAGGAAAACAGAGATGAGGACTGGACCAGGACCAGAATTGTTTTCATTAAATCTGTTTAAGAATGTTTCCAAAGTTTTGCTATGATATTTGTATTTTATGCTTTCTTCAGGACACAAAAGAATTGCAAAATCTTTATTTTTCTTTTGTGACGTTTTAAAGGTGATGTTCTTGTTTTATTATCTGCACGACCAAAGTTTAAGACTAAAATTCTAAAACAATGTGAACCCAAGCCCTGCAGCTTAGTAACCAACCCCTAAAGCTGATTATTGTGCTGTTGTTTTATTCCACCCATGAGAGCAGAGCAGACAGGTGACTCGCGTCTCTAATCACCTCATTTATCTCAGCCGCGGGGAGCAGATGCTGACAGATAACAAATGGGTCTGTTCGGTCCGAGTGTGGGCTCAGCTGGCAGCGACTCCCGTCCCTTTACCCGGATACCAGCCTTATAAGCAGCCGGGGCTCCTCGCCTCACCGGAGATGAACCCATTTATGGAGACAGACACCGGAACTCAGAACGCTTCGCTTCAAACGAGCCGTTAAAGCTGCGAGATGAAAGACTGAAGCGAATAAAACCACAAGGTTTGGCCCAAATGTGATTTATTAACCAGTTTTGTCCCCATGCATCATCTCCGCTTTGCTATTTCTGGAGTTCCCTCTTTTATCGTGACAGCAAGTCCATATTTGGTAAATGACGTCAGGGGACACCCGGAGAATCCCTTTATATCTTACCGCACATTCCTGAGGCTCTTTAAAGGAGATGAGAGGCGGAAAACTCCGGAGTTAACGGAGAAGATGAAGGGAGACACCCACCGTGATTAGAGTCAGCAGCAAACCGGAGACTAAAGACATCTGAGACGGAATGTCCGCTACGGTGGAGGAAGTTCCTGCGTTCAGGGCGGAGGGGGGGCTGGCGGTTGTTTTTAAGCAAGAACCTGTAGGAGAGGAGGAGGATGGGGGGACAGGTGAGACTGGAGGCGGTAAGATGTGGGACAAAAGTCCATCCTGAAGTCAGGAGCAGGTGAGTTTAACCCTGTTTCCTCCTCTCTGTCTGCAGGTGACCTTCTGTTCGGGACCAGGAGCTCACCTGAGCTGCAGCTCCAAGGCGACTTGGCGCAGTACGCGGAAACTTTACGCACGCACCCGGTGGTGTTTACCGGCAGGTTTTCGGTGGAATCCCGGGGTGCTGGAGGGCCGTGGACACCGGGAGACGTCAACGTGGTCGGCGCTGACATCGGGACCTCGGTACCTGCAGGGTCAGCCGCAGCATCTGAGATTTACGCAGCGGGAGGAGGAGACGCGGCGGACTGCGACATGGCGCACGGCCCGCCTGACATCAGCCACATGTACGCGCCCAATCCCCCCCACCCGCACATGGCCCCATCTTACTCCTGCAGCGGAGACATGTACCAGGACCAGTCAGCAGGGGGGTACCTGGCCCCGTCCACCTGCGCCGTGTCCTACCATCCTCCACAGCCTTACGGCTCCGCGCAAAAACCGGCCGTGGACGGAGCCGCGCTGCTGTCCATCATGCCGGAGTACGGAGGCTTCTACCAGCAGAGCTGCCAGAGAGACCTCCAGACCTCCTTCCCGGAGCGGAAGTCCCTCCCGTACCCCCTGGACTCCCTCCGGGTGCCCCCGCCTCTCACACCTCTCAACACCATCAGGAACTTTACGCTGGCTGCGCCGTCAGCAGCCACAGAAGGCCCGATGGCCGCAGCGTTCCCCGGCCACCAGAACCTCCCGCTCAGGCCCATCCTGAGACCCAGGAAGTACCCAAACCGGCCCAGCAAGACGCCCGTCCACCAGAGGCCCTACCCCTGCCCGGCGGAGAGCTGTGACCGCCGGTTCTCACGGTCGGACGAGCTGAGCCGACACCTGCGCATTCACACCGGCCACAAGCCGTTCCAGTGCCGCATCTGCATGCGCAACTTCAGCCGCAGCGACCACCTCACCACGCACATCCGCACGCACACCGGAGAGAAGCCCTTCTCCTGCGAGCAGTGCGGGAGGAAGTTCGCCCGCAGCGACGAGCGCAGGAGGCACATGAAGATTCATCTCCGACAGAAAGACAAAAAGACCTCCGCGTCCTAATCCTCACGCGCCTGCCCGGCACGCGCTGCTAAGATCTGGAGCGTGAACTCAGCCTGCAGGAGCCTCAAATCAGGGAGAAGCAGCAAGAAACCCTGAAGTCTGAGTTCATTCTTCAGCAAACAGCCGAGTTGATCCCAGATTCAGCCACAGGTCACCAACAGGTTATGTTCTCAGGGACTCACATGGTGCAGGACGCGCCTCAGAGCTGCAGGTCTCAGGTCAGTCCAGTTTAGCTAAAACACTTCTGGACCTTCGGTTCAGATTCACTCTCCTCCTTCAGGTGAACAATGTTGACTCATTTAAGGTCTGATGCATCATGTCAGAGAAAAGGTCTATTTTCAGCTTCAACCATCAGGAACTTTGATCAAAGCGAAGCCTTAAGTCAGATCTTAATGTTTAACAGGTGAAGTCAGACATGAAGAAACTGAAACTGCAGCAGGGTTTAGTTTCAGGTAACTGCAGCAACATGAAGCCAAATTTTTATTATGGTCTGGATTCCCGCCACCACACCCCCCTAAAGACATATTCTGTTCTTTTTGCAGTCTGCGGTTTTACCTGAAGTTTTCTTGTGTTTTAGAAGTTTTATGCAAACAAAACGAAGACTAAAGCAGCAGATGCTTCCTGTCGATGCAAATAAATGTTGGTTTGTTTACTTGTTGGTGTACTTTTAAAATAAAGAGATGTAAAATGATTGGTTACACGCCACAGGACACGCTTTTGAGAATAAAAACTGTTCTTTTAGAAATGTGATCATCACTCTGAGTTGGAGCCTAGAAATCTAGACAGATGGCAGCCGAATAAGCAAAATTATTTTGCTCTGCAGGTCAGCCACGCTCCATTGGAGCCTCAGCAGGTCTACCATTGGCCCAATCAGTCTTGTGTTACGCCAATCACAGCGTCCTATCTGGGGGGCAGGATGTTACTGCGACGGAGCCACAGACATATATATATATATATATATATGTAGACGCCTCGTGGACTGGCGCTGCCTATTGGAGCTGTCGTAGTGGTCGGCCGCCATCTTTGATGGGTCTCCATTCGCCCCCAGTGCATTCATTTCTACTGAGGAAGGTGCTTACCCAACTAAAAAACTCATTTTATCAAGCTTTTTCACAAAATCAGACACATGGTATGGCATGATAGTTAAAATATAATTAAACAAAATAAATTAAAATATAGAAAAGGCAAGGCAATGCAGTTTTATTTATATAGTGCATTTCCTACCCGAAGGCAACTCAAAGCGTTTAGAAAGTCAACAGTAATCTCACGTGATCTGTTTTCAACCTGTTGCAACCGTAGGCTGCACAAAAACGGGCATAGTTGGCTTAGCAGAGCAAGGAGACCCATCCAATATGGCAGCAACGCTGTTACACTCCAGCGCTTAATGGGGCGTTTACGTATTTATGTCTATGGACGGAGCGAAACAACAAAAATAGTTTGAAGCGGCTTTGGCATCAACTTTGGACTATTTAGACGTGGGCTTTTCTTTGCGTTAAGAGCAGATAGAGGTACTTAAGTCCTTTTTTTAGAAAAAAGATGTATTTGTGTCTTCAACAGTGTCTGGTGAACTGCCCCATTGACTGACACCCATAGTGGTGAGTATGTCATGTTGTTCGTTGTCCAATTGCATGTGGAGACAGTTTGAAAGATTCTGCCTCATGACTGAGCTTATGGGTCGTGGCCAGACTATAAGGTAATATATTACAGGGGACCTAGAATGTAAACCAACATGTTCCTTCTTGTTGTTGAATAAGACAGCTTGGGTGGTCAACAGCAGCATGCCCAAAAGTCAAAGCCGCGTGTGGCCTACTTTTTATGTAAATTAGAAAGTTTAAAAAGGCGAGAGAAAAACTTCTGTTCTGAGAAAGCCTTCCTTAACACGTCACTAGGGGGAGCCACGCCTCCTCAAACCTGCATGTGTCTGAGGCCTTCTGGGGAAACCAACCAATCAGCATGTCATGGCCGAGTGGGAGGGGTCAACAGCTCATTTCACTGAAGGCCTGAGTAACGGGGTTTAGAATGGCCTGTATCAGGGCTCCTGGGACAGATGAAAGCCAAAAAAATTTTTCTTATGCTTTTTGGAGGCTCAAAGCTCTGTTTATATATATATATATATATATATATATATATATATATATATATATATTTATTTATATATCTATATATATATAGATATATATATATAAACACTAGATGGCTCACCCGCGCTGTTCGCCAATGGAGTGCGACGTACCAATGTGGCGGCCATCTTACCTCGGACAGCTGCCCCCTTTCGTAACATTGGTGTCAATGGTGCATGTACTATTTAAACAACTCTAACTTGCTCAATTTTCAACTGATTTTCAAACAGTTTGATTTGTTATAAACGCCAGAGATGTGGCTGTGAAATATGGCGGAATTGGCCCATTAATTTAAAAATGAGAAAGCATGTTGTCTCAAGCCTATGTGTTATAAGGTTTGTAATAATGCAACTCGCTTGTAAATCCGTTAAGAGTGTTTTTGTTTAAGCTGTTGACTCACCTTCCATCTGCTACCATTGAGAGCGGAGCGTCTGCTATCTGAAGTAAGATGGCCGCCATTTAGCTACGCCATCGACTCCCGCTTTTGCCATCTTGTGTTTATATACATATCTATGTTAAGACCACCCACAGGAAGGAAAGGACATAGAGTGTCTCTGCAAGCGGAAGCTAACCATTAGCATTTGCAAGGCCACAACATTGCGGAACATGTTCAGGTGTGGGTTATTTGTGGCGATAAAACATCAATGTTGCATTTTTACCCGAGATGAGCAAACGGAGGCAGCGGAAGAGTTGTGTGTCTGTTAGCCAAGACAAGACGTTTGTATGTCATGAATATTAATAAGACACTTTTTTTTATTATTTATTAAAAATTTCTAATCATGTTAACCTGGCCAATAAGCAACATCTACAGATGAGATGGCAAAAGTGAATCACGCTGCTTTGTGTAGGATCCTTGTGTTTATTCAGATCAACGTTCCATAAAATATTAACAAGGAGCCTCTAAATTAAATATTCTGTTCCTAAATTATCTGTTTGGTTTTTTATTCTTTAGCATTTCCTTAAAAAAGTCTAACTTTTCCATCAGCCACACAGTGGCAGCAGTGATTCAGCTTTTACCATCCGTTAACCCTGGAGCTCCTGGTTCATACCTTCTGTTTGTGTTGCATTTATAATGAACCTCAGACTGAGACAAAAACACGTTTCTGATGTTTATTTTCAACCACAAGGACAGTTATTAATCTGACAATAACTCATGATCACAACATAGACGGTTTGTGCTGAAGCTTGATTCAGTGCACGTCTCCCTGAGGATCTTCTCAGAGAAAAGCTAATGGAGGTGGTCCAGAGTCAAATATAACATTTTAGATGGTTTCCACTTTCTGAAACTTCTTTTATTTGGCTGAAACGAAACCTGAAGCAGGAAGACGAGTCGAATACAGAGTCTGCTTAAACTGCAGGCTGAGATTACACATCTGGGTGTCAGCAGCCAGTCGTGCAACATGAAGCATCAGCTGACTGAATTTGGAACTACCGGCTAACACCTGGAGGTGCTCCTTCAGCCCGAAGCCATGCTGTAGTGATAGTGGACTGTAAAGTTATTTACTCCTTTTATTATCTGAGCCCAATAAATGCACTGAAGACCAGTAAAGGTCGTTTCCTGGTCCCAGGCTCAGATTAGTGTTTCTAGACAGGAGACTGATTATGTCTCCTCTCTGGGACACACAGCTGGACCGCTCTGTTAATGTTTAATGATCAGTCTGAGTTGCATCAACGCTGAAGAGGAACTTTACATTCTAAGTCACAATTAAAACACACCTTTGACCCTTAATCTGTAGCTTCTGACGCTACTGATGAAGAGGGGTTCTTCATTGTCCAACCAAGTCCAAAAACCCGGGTCTCGTGCCAAAGACCAGCTTGATGGAGAGACTGATGGATCAGAGGCAGACCTCAGGGCCCGGGTAAGGCTCCCCTCCACACCAGAAACTGGGAGGCTGGGAGATCTCCATGAGCCAGACCTCCTTCTCCTTCTGCTCTGTGTTTTTAACCTCCGGTTCTGTCAGAACCTTGTAATAGTGACAGTCCCTGCCGTCGTCCGGGTCGTATGGGGGGGCCAAGATATCCATGAACGCCGTCGGCCCGTCCACGGCGTCGATCTGGTGCAGATTGTCCCGGTCAGGAGAGAGCACACAGGGGCCGCTCTCCTCCGTGTATTCCGCCGAAGAGCGGAGCACAGAGCGCCGCAGAGCGCCCATCTGGGCCGGCGGAAGCGGGGGCGTCGCCTGCGTGCTGCCGGACGGCCGCTCCAGTCTGTCGAAGCAGCTGATCCGAACCTTCCCGTAGAGGACTTTGAGCATGCCGTGCATCCCCGGGTGGTCGTGAAGCGGGATGGAGGCGCCGGTTTTCAGCAGAAACACCCCCATGCTGAACTGGTCCGTCTCACAGATGTGCATGTAGGTGACCGGGGGCACCCCATGGTGGTAGGGAGGCGGACGGGGCGCGCTGTCCTCGGCTCTCCGCGGGACGAGCTTCAGGTCCGCCGCTCGCACTTCCGTCATCAGGCTTTTCAGCTTGTTGTGGTTCTCCAAGAACGACTTACCGGCGTCCTCACCGAGTCCCGGCGGGCTTTTGAAGGTGACGAAAGCCTGTCGAGCTATTCTCTGAACGATGGAAGTCATGGTGCTATCGGCTGGCATCATACCGAAGAAGGAGCGCCGCTGCTCGGGTCCGCTGGTCTCAGCTCCGCGGTGCTCTTCGGCTACGGCCAAAGATTGCTTATTAGCAAGATGGTGCACTCCCCCGCTAACTCTCTTTAGGGTTTAGGATCTTTGGGCAGCTTTATGGCGAAACGCTTAAATACAATGCACAGAGATACAAGTTAAAGTCGAGTTTCAGTTAAAAATAAAAATAGAATGATGTTTATAACCTCACCACACTTACATGAAGAAGATCTGCGGCAGAGATTACCGTTGTTGTTTTGGCTAGGCTTCGACCAACCACTGTTTTCACCTGTTTGTGTTCTTTTTCGCCTTCATTCACCCACGTTGCTTTAATCTAAACACACTTCTAAAACCAACAAACTACACGGTGGAGTTTAATTCACCGGACAAAACGTCAGAATTTAGCGGTCAGTCGGTGCGACTTCGGAACCCCATTTTTAAATAAGTGTCAAACACGTCCGCACCAGGCAGCTAACACCTCTGGCATTGTGGGAAATGTAGTTTTCTATAGATAAAACAAACAAACAAGCAAACAACAAACAAACACAAGTTGCCTTTTGTCAAAAAACAACAATCACTGGCAAAATAACTTTGTTATTACAGTAATGTTCTAATGTATTACCAAAGTTAATATTCTGGGGAAAAAACACTTTCCAGGTATTTTCTGGACTCCAGACAATGGACTACATTACCCAGCACACCTACAAAAATCAGCGCTAAATGATCTTTCGCCCCGAATAACGGTCAGACAGGAGTAACAGGCTTTGTGTTGCCAAAATAATTTGAAATATATATAATATTACCTAACATTATATCTGAATATTATTTTTAGAATTTATTTTCACAGTGGCATCACTTCATCAAAACCCTTACTCTTTTCCAGAAACAAATCAGGATTATATGTTTAATATATATATAAATAACAAAATAAACAACATTTAGTAACATATAATTACACGCTAAACATTTGTATTTAGATTTGTTTATATGCTGACTGCACAAAAATGAGTCATTATTCACATTACTACTGTATAAAATTAAATCGATGGTCAGAACGTTACCTAAGGTAAATATTCCCACTGATTGAAGAATATGCGACATGAAACAGTTGCAGGTGACAGTATCCTATGGGAATACGGACACGTCTCAGTCCTTTAACATGAATCATTTTTGTGGGTTTTGTATTTGACAAATCAACACATAGAGCAAACCACACCAGAAAAGAAACCAGTAGGCTACAACGTGTGGGTTAGAATCTGCTGGCCTTTGAACAGCTTTGTTATGATTGGTGAGATGAAAGCAGAGTGACGGAGTGAGACTTTGTTCGCACCAGGGCCGGATGTTTGAACCACGCTTTTCCCACATATTTGTGAAGGAAACAGGTCCCTACTGCTAAAAAGGCCCCTGAACTTACACACAATTCCTCGGAAAACATTTGAACCTGTCCTCATCTCTGCGTATTTTCCCTCCCAACAGTGAGATGTTCCTGTGATCCTTAAAGGTGAGCTGGATCAGCAGCTCTCCAGATATTCTGAAGGTCTCTTGCAGCCCATCTTTGGATTTTGGCAGCTTTATTTATAAGGTTCACTTCAGAAGACTTTCTTTAAAAAGGTTTAAGTATCAGGGCCACACACACACACACACGCACGCACGCACGCACGCACGCACGCACGCACACACACACACACACACACACACACACACACACACACACATAGCCTACTCACTCACAAAGGGAGAAAGGAGGCAGCAGTGCTCTGAACCCAGAACCTTGCCTGTGCTCTCATATTACAGTTTTTCTCGATTGCTAAGACACGTTTCTTGAAAGCTGCTCTTTCTAACTTGTGAACACAAAACCCAATTTTCAAGCTAAATCCCCAAAACCTCAGACTCTTCCTGCAAAACCAAACTTTCACCTCAAAACAGTTCAATCTGTGCTCAAAACTGAACTATGTTGTCAAATCGTGCCCCGATTCAATCAAAATGACAGTCACTAAACACTAAATAGAAAACACAATGCTCAGGACATGAAGCTGGAGAAATAAATGTTTATTGTTCACTGTAGGTGAAATGCATGTTGCAAAACAAAAATAACTGCATTTAGCACTTGTACAAAAAGACAAAACAGAAATCTTGTGTATTTGACACTTTTGTACAGTAAGCCCATGTACTAAAAATAAAGTACAAAAATATACAAATACTACTGTAAGTGCAAAGAGCAAAGATTCCAGTACGTACAGGTTGGCATGTTATCCAGACACATTCAGTGTTGATTACGTAGTGATAGACTGTAGTGGCCTAAATCACTTTTTCTGTATCACTTACAAAACTAGATCTATTTCTACAGAGGGGTTTTCAACTGGATGCAGTGGAAAGACCCCATGAATACATCTATAAGGATGAAGCACTGTGTATGTTCCCTCACATCATTAGCCACAAGTGTGATCAATTTTTAGTTGTTGTGTTCAAGTGGTGACACCAGTGCTTTACTTGTGATTGACGTTTGTCACCTGTGCTCACCATTATGCAGCACAGGTGCATCACAATGAAAATGTGTTGGCAAGTGGTGTCTAAACAGGTGAAACGTGCTGATGGTTTTACCAAAAGAGTGATTGATTCAATCAGTGGGTTCAAGCAACTGAGCATTTGGTTCAGACAACAGGGTTTAGTGTTTTAGCAACTGAGAAAAACTGTAAATTCCATTTAAATAAAAACAAGCAGCCTAGTCCAAACACTAGCGGCTCTAATGAGCCAAATAGAAATTTAGGTGTCATTTTTCACCCACAAACATACTTTAAACTGATACTATTTGTGGCTTCAAACAAACAAATACAAAGCTGACATTTCTCATGCCGTGTTTGTATTTTCTCTGTATACAGTAAAATGTGTATAAAATTACATTAAAGTGTTTCAACATGTGGTGAAATGTATCTACCTCAACAAAACCGGAGATTAGGTGTAAGGATGTTGGATGAATACTTGCCGCTCTATAAAAATGGTGGTCCTTTGATGGCTCCATAGTAAAAAACATCCTTGATCTGCCACTAAACATAACAGTTTTCACAGCTTAAACCAATATGTGGTCTCACTTCAACTAACCGGATAGTTCTCACGATCCACAAGCTGTTGGAGTGTTCTGAGTCCTTGCTGTTGAATTTTTACAGCTGAATTTTTTGCAAGTGTATTTGAAGTTAAAATATTCAAATACATAATGTCACACAATAAAAATTCAATGTCATGAATTCAGCGTCTAAAAAAAATTCATATTCTGGTGCGACTCTTTGGTAAATGGCCTGTATTTGTATAGCGCAACCCCCCAAGGCGCTTCACAATCAGCCATCCATTCATTCACATGCACATTCACATGTTGGTCCTTGAGCTACAATGTAGCCACAGCTGCCTTGGCTACCACCACCAGCAGGCAAGGTGGCAAAGTGTCTTGCCCAAGGACACAACAGCAGAATTCTCTGGCGGGAGCCGGAATCGAACCTACAACCAGTGTTGTACCTGAACGCGTTAATTGAACGATCGTTCATCTGCTCGTTTTTTTTTTTTTTGTGACTGTGAACTGAACTCACTCGTATTTTGCCTGATGACCGTTAAAGTGAGCGCGTTCAGTCTGGCATGTGTGAACCAAGGGTGCACCCTACGAATCCAAAAATGCTCCCAACACGAAAGTGCCAAAAATTGCAGTTCCATCCTCATCCGCTAGGGGCTGGCACCAGAAGTGAGCAAATCCTCATTGACTCCTATGTTAAAAATGCCAACTTCACAGCAGAGATAAACATGTTTACAGCCTGGTTCAAAAATCCATTTTAGGTTTAATAGGTCTGGTTTACAGTCATGACAACTCTGAGGTGGGGTGAATTTTTTGTAACTCTTCCGTTTAGGTGTAATTAATGCTGAAAGTATGTATAATTAGATTTGATTGACAAGTAGCATGAGCTTCAGAGCTAGCGTAAGCGCCCAGTTCCTGGGAAGGCCTCAGTCTCACGTTAATAGATGTTCAGCCATTTTGACTCTGAACTTTAGTTGTGTCCTCTGCATGTTTGTGTTTTGATGTTAATCATGGAATTATTTGGACAAAGAGGACAAGCTGTGGTATTGATTGCACTAAGAGCATCCAAGAAGTCTCTGCTTCATTTTTATCTGTAAGTAAATTTGTATTTCTGTACTTTATTTTGCTGGTTGAATGGGGAAAATGCTGTGTGTTTAACATAACACTGCCTGGTCAAAATGAGGTGAAATATAACGTGTTGGAAGGGCTGGGAGACTTGCGGCCACAGCGACGTCAGCCCCTTTGATCTCTGGGGAGGAGAGCAGCCCTGCTGATCTTCGACCACAGTGGAGGAGTGGAGCGTGGAGTCATGTGGCCTGAATTTGATCGCTGCGGTCTGAGGCTGTGCTTGTCACCTGTGGAGTTCTCTAAGGGAGACCACAGAAGTACCACAGCTCTTTGAGTTGGTCCTGCTTCACTTTGGAGTCGCTCAACCGCGTTTTTCTCGCTAAGAGCGCCTGAAAACCTACGTTAGCTTTGGGTTAGCATGTAGCTAATGTCCCACTGTTCTTTGACCGTGGAGGAGCGGAGTGTGAGTTCACGTAAGCAGCCAGGGCGCCTGGTTCAGATAGCAGCGATCGAGGCTCTGCTTGTATTTTTACAGTCCATATTAGAGCTCCACAGGCGAGCACAACTACAGCCTCGCATGGAAGCCAGGTGACCGCACGGGTCAGCTGCCCCAGAGTTCCATCTTAGCTTCGGGGGTTAGCTCAGTTTAGCTAGAAGCTACATTGATTTTGTTAGTGCCCACCCTCACAGCCCCACCATCATCTCCACCTCTTTTCCCATTTATGAATTGTCTGGGCGTGACGAGACGTGTGACACGGCCCAAATGGCGGTGGTGGGAACCACCTTTTTTGCCTCATGGGCTTGGTTTATCCAGGGTTTATTAATGTCTATGGTGTGAACGGGTTTATGAACGGTGTTATGGCAAGCCACTGGTGACAAAAAAAAGCACGTTCATAATACACGCAATGGCCGCCAAAACCTGTTAGGAAAGCCAATGGTGACATAAAATATTTAGCAGAAAATAATTATTAATGGAGCTAAAGCAACTAAAACATCCTGGGAACCATAGACTTTATAAAAAGTAGACCCCACAAATACGGCCGCCATTGGGAGTAGCGGTTGCTGCAGCGTCTACTCTTCAATGTCTATGCTATGGAGGACGGACCTCATGGTGCGTTTCATTTACCTCGGAAAATATACAACTGTACATAACATTGATTTTAGATGCATCCTTACAAGTTTATCTTGTAAAATAAACACGTTTCCACCACAGCTACTACAAGGAGCTTCTATATTGAACCTCGAATTTGGATTAAAAAACATTCTCTGACTTGGGGGGTGTTCCAGTTCATTTTTTCTACTCGGATGTCGGAATTTCTGTGTATAGAATAAACTGGAATGAACCGCCAAAAGCATAAAATCTGAAAACTCTTCCAATTACTGGACAATCCGTTTTACCTCCTGAGCTACTGCTGTCTTTCATACAAGGTGGTGGGTGGGCGGAATGAATTCCTTTTGTAATGATGGCACTTTAATCTGATCTGTGTTTTAAGCTGTTCATTCATGACTTGTTGGATTGAAAACAAGTCTCAGAGCTTGATATGAACCCAGATTTTGAACCGTCACCTCCCAGATGGTGCACTTCACTTTGACGTCCTACATTCTCAGTCAACATGAGGGAATCTACTGGACACCAGCATCTCCAACCATCCCCCTCGCAGCTCTCCAGCCTTCCGTCTGACAAAATTCTGACACCCTCCTACTCACAATGTGACATAAAAACAGTGCCGAGCGAGCATGTGTGCAGGCAGAGCATGACGTCAAGCCTCTCCTGAAGCAACATGTTGTTTTTATTCGCAGGAAGTGAAGGCGGGCTGAAAATAGACGGCATGATTCAGGCCTGGACACTTTTAGTCCTGATGTGGAGCCAAACAGTGGAAGCCCTGTGTGGGTCGACATCCAAATCAAATAAACAGGATGAATTACGACAACAGGAGCATGCTGGACACACACATATACACACACACATACACACATGCACACACACACACACGCACACACACACACACACACACGCTTGTATATTTATAACACAAGCGTAAACAGCACAAACAGTTTGTGTTGTTTTCCTGTCACTGACTGGTTGTGCTCTTCCTGACTCTGATCAGAACATGATGTAATAAATCCACTCCTTCAACAGTCTGAAAGTTCAATTGGAATGTTTTCAAAGTTAAAATGATTTCTGTGTCAGTTCTCTTTTATTCTAAAATAATTTCTGCAAAAAAAAATCACAGACACCATTTCATTATTTTGTCAAAAAATAATTTAACCCCTGGAGATAATCTCAAAGTAGTTAATAAAGTGCATGTTAATGTACGTCTATATTTATATACATATGTAAATATGCCAGATTAGCAGGGCTCATTTCTATCTATGAAAGACATCAACAATGCTCTAAAGATGGTTCTGAACATTAGCAGCATAAGATAAAATCACATAAACCACAACAGTTCTATTATAGTAGCATAGCGTCAAGTTAATAATGATATGAGAAATAGTAGTGGGAACTCTCGCACCCCACATTGGGTGTGCCCTGGGCTCAGAAGCTCCTGTTTCAGCACGGAGGAGTCAGCTGGAGGAGAAAGTGGCTTCAGACGTCAGGATTTAGAGTCTTATTTCCTGATATCCAGACATCTCTCCTCTGATTGGCTAACAGCAACACGACTCTACCACTGACTCTGTTTGCTCTGCAACGTTGATGTTTTATCTCCATACATAACACAAGCCTGGAGGAGTTCAGGGCTGCCAACTATTGAGCGTGAGACACATGCATCTGACCCTCTTCACACGCTCTCATGCCACACCTCCAATATTTCATGCTGAAAATACCCCCCAACACCCCCCGCACTCACGGACAGCGTACGGAGGCGAAAGCAGCGCAATGCCCCCCCACCCCTCGGACTGCGGGTCAAAAGTTGCCAGCCCTGGTTCTGCTGTGTGATGGAGTTGCTAATGCTAACGGTTAGCTTCTACTAGCCCAGACGTTCTCTGCTGTTTCCTGGACGCTAAACCAACAACAGCCTTCCCCGTCGTGAGTCAAGATGGGTGAGTCCATAAATGTTAAGTGACAGTGTGACGTAGATTTGTCAGGATTTTCTAATCCTAGAGTTTCACCTAGAGTCTATTTTCTATCAGAAGCTAATGCAGGAGATAGGTGGAGGAGACTATTTTCATGTTCAGCCTGCATGTGATTACTCAGAGTGGCCCATTATAATCAGAAATAATTATAAAGTGTTCCTTTAAGGTCTTTTATCCTTTTATCAAAGTCTCTTCTCTCCCTCCCAGGGATCGATCTCTCCCACACACACGACTCTGGTAGCCTCTTCCTTGAGAGGCCAAGATAAACCTCATAGGCCTCCAGGTTTGTGCTTTTAACAGGTAAGTTACTTGTTACATACTTTTTTCCGCATCAAGGATCACTTCTGTGAGTTCTTGTTGACCATATCTTGACCACAAGTTCACTTGGGTAGGATCTCTAGTTTGTTTCAGCCTCATGTGCAGTCTTTCCTATTTGGTTTTCCTGATACTCATTAAAACATGCTTCCTCTTTATCTTGCTCCCCGCCCGCGGCTGAGCAGAGGTCCGACTCCCAGATTATCGAAGACCCTTTATAAGACACACCGTGCCGGCAAATGAGCGTACTACTACCGCAACAGTGTGTCTTATAAAGGCACATTAAGCCTTGGCGCAGCAGAGGATGGTGTCATGATCACGTGATGAATTAATGTCGAGCTCCGCCCGGGAACTATATTGAAAATGAAAGTAAACACAGGCATAAGTTTAGTTTTGTAAACAGACGCAGCTGAGATGATCAACTGGAGCGATGCAGAGCACCGGGAGCTTTTCTCCGTTAGAGCTGTAGCTCAGATCATCTGACAGCTCACAGGGACTGTGGAGGACACACACCTGTAGCTGCTTGTGAAAAAAACGTAAGGAGTGCGGCTTTGATCGCAATAAAAAGCAAGTTATGTCAAAGATAAACGGAAGTCCGTGACAGTGCAGAGACCGCCCACATACCTCCTTTATGCCGCCATCGTGTAGTCTTTTATAAAAGGACACGATTGCGCCACATTACCACCACGGTCTGAGCTCTTATAAACGACCTAAGGCTCACACCGCATCCCTGCCACTGCTCTTCGGATCCACGCGTTCCCGGACGCAGCTTCTTCCGAACTCCCAACTCCATGTTCCCCGCTACGCTTTGCTCAGCTGAGCCGACACTAATATATCCCTCCACTACTGTAACCCTTTTTGCCTCGACCTGGATGATATTGAGGAGGAATTTATCCAAAAAATGTCGCTGACACGCATCTGTCTTCCATCGCGGCAATCTGTCGAGCTGGTCAGTGTTTGACCCACTTGGTTGTCGGACTTAGCAACAGTAACTAAGGGGGGCGTGGTTCGGCAAAAGGTCAATAGGGTATTCTACAGTTGACGTCACCACGCAAAGGCTGCTGGGAAGGGTCATACTGATAAGCCGCATTAACAATAGAAAATATACAGTTTCAGAGCGTTTTGACATCGATATGAAGGCATAAAATGGAGGAAGTTGTTTTGACAAAAAAAAAAAATGTACCAGAGAGCTTTTCTTGATGGCGACCCTGCTAATTATCGATCACCAGAACTGAAGCGCTAGCTCAAATGAAAGTGAAAGTAAAAACTAACCCTCGCTAGCAGCGCTGTTGTTTTAAACGCCCTTATTCCCATCACGGCTCCTTCTTGAGTAATATAAAAATAAGTTCATTACTCACAGTGCTCAAGTAACATTTTCTCAAGGTAGTTTTTTAACTGTCAGGTTATCATTTGTGTCCCTACTTTTTATATTCCACTCACCTCTGGTCAAAAGCCATTTTTGTGGACGTTTGGGTGGACATGCTGTTTGGCCCAGACGTTCAGCTGGACCACTGCCTCCTTGTTAACTCTCCTCCGTTAACAACGCTGCCTCTACGCCTCTACGCTGCGTCTCCGGGTCTGCAGCGTTATACTATTGACTTTACCGGCTTTGGAAAAGGGATAAAAAGTCCTCTCCAACATCCGATCTGGGCGTCTAGAGTCCGATTAGCACCTCCCCCAGCAGCAGCGTTAAGTTCCTTGCTGTTAGAAAATCTTTAGAAGATGAAAAAACAACTTTAGCTAGATCGAAGCGACTCAGACCCATAGGAATCAATACTAAAATGTAGCTTGTTTGTATGACCGTATTTCCCAGAGTGCTTTGCGGCAATTTATTTTTAGCTACTGTAGAAAGCTCTATTGAGGGATGCAAGTGTGAAAGTGTGAGTGTTGGGACTGGGCCCGTGTCTCTGAGGCTAGAGGCACACCGGTGTTCCTGCTCTATTTGATTTTTCCTCAAGGAGAACCAAAGCATTCAAAGGGCCCAAGTTTCAGCTTTGCTATCTGTCTTTTTCCAACCTGAGAGCTACTAAGTTTAGTTTCAACTTCTGTTTAGCCAATACGATTGCTAGGTGACAGGACATAGTAATAAATATGAAGGCTAGACCGTCCAAAGTCACAGACACTATTTCCAATCTTAGTGGTCGATGAAGAACCTGACCTACGTGGACTTGGTAGGATGCGTCCTTACAAGGATGCTGCTCCTGAATTTGGACACAACCACTGTCTGCCCAAAGATTCTTCTTCTAAAGGCACCAGTAATCCCAGAAACGTACCCTGGTAGTTCTGTTGTGTTTCTCTTCAAGTTAAATAAATAAATTCTTGTCATGCTGTGACAGAGTGAGTGTCCTGTCACCGCTGCTTGGCTGACTGGTTAGCGCACATGACTCTCACCCGGGGGGTCTGAGGTTCGAGTCCCGCCCGGGCCCTCGTTTGTTCACCTTGCTACAATTGGTGTTGTTGGCAGGATCCATGTAGAACTGTGGGGTTGGTCCATGGATGTGGAGCTTGTGGCACCCTGCGCGGGAGCACAGGATGCGCTTGTGGAAAGAGGGGGGAAGATGTGACAGTTTGAGTGTCCTGTCACTGGATCCCGATTGATCATGCGCCCTGGCTGCTTGGCCACAGGGATATACCTTTGGCTGACTGGTTAAAGCACATGACTCTCACCCGGGGGTCTGAGGTTCAAGTCCCGCCCGGGCCCTCGTTTGTCCACCTTGCCACAATGCGGTTGGGGCTAGTCTGTGTAAAACATTAAACATGAGAATAGAATCAGCATATCTGATCAACGTTTCACAGCTAGGTAAGTTTCCAGTGATGACAGAGTTTGGGTTTAGCACCTATAGGTTGTACTGATCAATGTTAAGGTGTTTTATTTTCGAGTCTGATGACTCTGAACGATGCACAAACACAATATGTTAGAATCCGAGTCCTCCAGTGCAACCAGACAGTGAGAATGAATCAAACTTGATCTGTTCACTATTGGGTCTTTTATTCAGGCCAATCAAACATTCATGTTTAAATTAAATGTTGAGATTTTGGGAGGCTATTATTTGGTTCTGTGTGATGTTCCATTTACGTCAGGTTTTCTGTTGTTCCTTGTTTGCTTCAGCCATCTTAGTCATGGTTGGTCATTGGCTGTTTATTCCCTGAGTCACCAGCCATTGTTATTCCTCAGCTCTCCTGCACACCCCTCCATATATAAATAGTTTTGTTTCTTTACCACGTTGTTTCTCTGGGAGTTGCTTGTGTTTATTGTTTTTTGTTCTGTGCACATCAGATACTGATTTTCACTATTGCTTCTTTGTCTTTGCCTCCTTAGTTTGTACTTGAGTCTCTTCTAGAAGCCTCCTTGTCTTGGTCACTAAAACGCTGCTGCTTTGGAGTCTGATTGTTTCTGAGGATTATTGTTTATTCCTCTGATAGATTATGGAGTCAGAAGATTAGTGTGACGTAACGTCTTTAGAATAGCTCCACAACAGAGCTCAGAAATGCTCACGGCACTAAAACTTGAAAGTGAATTCACTTTTACCTCAGCAGGCTGAAATGGTTTTGGCTGCACTGATTTGTGGCTCTGGCGCTACACCTGTTCATGTCGTCCACCTGAGGAAGAGCTTGTCCCAGAAGTTGTAAAATGAATTGATTTGTTTCTTCTGTAAGATGTTTCTTCAGTTGTTCTATTATTTTAAAACAAAAGAAAATCAAAAAGAATATCAGCTCAATGCAAATGAGCTGGGTCCCTCATGTTAAGGAGTGGCAGCAGCAGTTAATGGGAAACCTCTGAGCTGCCAGATGGAACAACGGAAGGATTCTTTCAGTATGTCGCCATATTGGGACTAAAATTAAGACTACTTCCCTGCTGCAGGAGGCTATATACATTCTGAAGCAAGCTTATTTCAGAAAATGACGGTAGATCCATCAGCTGGATGGAAAAACTAAACGTTTAAAGAGGAGCTAGAATGCAGTTAATCAACAATCTAAAACAGCTTTGAGCCTCTAAAAGCATCAGAAAGGTTCTTTAGGCTTTCATCTGTCCCAGGAGCCCCGATACAGGCCATTCTAAACCCCCTAAACCAGCCTTGCTGTGAAAAGAGCTGTTAGCCCCTCCCACTCGGTCAGGACATGAAGATGATAATGAGGAGGCGTGGCTCCCCCTAGTGACGTGTTAAGGAAGTCTTTCTCAGAACAGGAGGTTTTCTCTCGTCTTTTTCAACTTTCTACTTTACATAAAAAGTAGGTCACACACGGCTTTGATTTTTTGGCATGCTGCTGTTGACCACCCAAGCTGTCTTATTCAACAACAACAAGGGAAATGTTGGTTTACGTTCTAGGTCCTCTTTAAACGTCGTCTGGATGGAGGAAGACCTCAGAGCATCAGGATGGAGAACAGAAGACATTAGAACAGTAAAACAGGAGAACAAACTGCACCAGCACCAGGAGTTGATGTTTATTCTCTAATATGGTGCCAA
This sequence comes from Aphyosemion australe, assembly GCA_006937985.1. Classification (NCBI taxonomy): domain Eukaryota; kingdom Metazoa; phylum Chordata; class Actinopteri; order Cyprinodontiformes; family Nothobranchiidae; genus Aphyosemion; species Aphyosemion australe. The sequence continues at coordinate 5,860,908 of SSNS01000003.1, read as the reverse complement.
AAAGTTCTTGTGTCAACATTAAAGGAGACATATTCTACCTATAATAGTTCTATGGTCCATACGAAACATATTTATGAAGACCTTTACACAAAAGGTCTCTTACATAAAGTGATTTCAGTAGTTTTATTCCTGACTTTTGAGTTGTTTCAGGGCTCCATCACTTTAAGAAAACACGCTGTTGCTGGCCACGCCCACCCAGCCCCTGATTGGCTGCTATGAGGTTAGGAGCTCCAATGCCATGAGGGGCTTAGAGTAGAGTCACTGTTACTCCATGTACAAAGAAAACAGCTCCACAAGTATTGACAGGTGAGTGCGTGTGTGGTGCTCAATGCTAATTTCCCTTATTCATCCCATTAAGGGATCAGAGAAGGTATGCTTCCTGAGACCAGACTAACAGAAACAAATAGACAGGTTTTTTTCCACACTTGGAGCATTTCTAGAGGCCGTAGAGACACACATGGCAGCACAAAGGGATGCAAAAGGAGAGAGTTGCATCATGCTGTATCTCCTCTTTAAGGACTTATCTCCATGTCTGCGTGGGAACCACAAAGTTCCTTTCTTAGGTTCTTTTCTTATTGTACCTGCTCCCACTATGTGCTGTCTTCCATAAACACGCCATTTCCTTTCATAGATGACTGTATCGCTGAAGCACGCTGCTCAGCTCAGCTCAGCCACAGTTCTTTGTTTCTATGCTATTTTCAAAATGACCTTTTACATCACCTCTCTGGTGACATGGGTTTCAAAACCCCATAAACCATCACTGGGACAATAGAACAGGTTCTGGTGGTCTGAAGAGCATCAGGTAGATTCTGAGGCTGCATGAGAGGAAAAGAGCAGGGAGAAGGAGGTCATGAGCTCTGTAGGTAATCACCAGGTGGACATTGTGGAAATTTAGCAGATGATGAAGTCAGTTCTTATCTCGTGACCCACAGAGGGTCCTCCTCCACCCCAAAGTCAATCATCTTATTACAACTTTGTTGCTTTCTGCACCATGTAAAACAGCTTCTACAACACGACTCGGCTGGATTTACTGAATTTCACGTTTTTTTTTCAAGTTTTCAAGTTTATGTGTAAAGCCCCTTCCTACCCCCAATCAAGGGGGCCCAAGGTGCTGAACATAGTGTAAAAACAACTAAAACACAATAAAACAACTGTGCCATAAAATACAAAAATAAAACATTCAAAGATAAAAGAGTTAAAAACATTAAAACAACAATGATGATAAAAAAAATTAAAACATGAGTAGAAAAACTAAGATGAACCTTAAGCCTGGCTTTAAAAGTGGGCAGCGATGTGGACTTTCTTATTTCTAGGGGCAATTGGTTCCAAAGCCGAGGACCCAGAACCAAAAAGGCACGATCACTTCTGGACTTGCGCTTTGACCACGGTACCACTAGGAGGTCACTCTGACCTGAACGTAGAGATCTTGAAGGAACATAACGGGTCAGCAGCGAGGCTAAATATGGTGGGGCAGTTCCTGACAGAGTTAAAAACAAAAACCAAGATCTTGAAGAAGATACAGCATTTCACTGGTAACCAATCCAAAGCAGCTAGGAGGGGCGTGACATGGTCCCACTTCCGTGCTCCAAAAAGAAACCTAGCCACATCATTCTGGACCAGCTGCAGTCGAGTCAATAAGGACTGGCTCAGGCCAGCATACAGTAGCTGCAGTAATCTAATCTAGAGATGACAAAAGCATTGGTCACAGTTTTTAATTCCTGTTGTGTGAGGATCGACTTAATCTTGGATAAGCGACTCAACTGGTCAAAACACGAACAAACAACAGAATTTACCTGAGCATCAAATCGTAGAGTAAAATCTAGTTTAACACCCAAATCTGTAATTACAGACTTCTCATAGGGTAGCAGCGATAAAAATCCATGGGGCTGGTTGTTATTCGGGGTAAAAACTATTATTGCCCTCGTTCAGAGTCAAGAAATTGGACCCCATCCATTGAGTAACATCCTGTAAGCAATTCACCAGCTGCTGTATGCTACCCCTGGTCCCTTGCTGGATTGGCAAATAAAGCTGACAATCATCAGCATAGAGATGGAAGCTAATTCTATGTTTTTTAAACAACAGTCCCAGTGGTAACAAATAGAGTGAGAACAGCAGGAGGCCCAAAACAGAGCCCTGGGGAACACCCCACCATTTCAGGAAGTTCTTTTTAAACCACTTTTTTGTTTGCCAACAGAACAAATCCAAAGTAAAGCTGGTGCTAAGGTACAAGCACAAAGGTAAAAGAGCTAAAAAAAACATAAAAATCTAATCAAACACCCTACCTACACAGTTAAGGGTCATTATTATGCTAGCATTCCATAAAAATGTTACTGGGAATTAGTTTTTCCAGTTGAACGTGAGCTCAACACACAGATCACTGGGCAGATATTCCACCAGACTGCCATAAGAGTCCTTAAAAGTTTCCATTTCACTACTTTATTCTGCACTTAGCATCTCCATTGGGATAATTCCAAAGATTTCCTTCTACCTTAGAGTTTCCATAGGAGGTTTTTCATAAATTCAGAACTTTTCCAGCTTAAGATGAGTAATTTACTAATGAATGTAAGTTTTTGTTCATCTTTTATACATTTATCTTTAGATGCTTATTCTGTGTTCATCATTCTGAGCCTGTCTTTGATTGTTTAGATGGACATCTCGTGTGTCCTCATTCTGACGGCTCCATGCTTTTAGACAAATGGCTGTGATTGGCTGGTGGAAGGAGGCCAGGTGGAAATCTGTCTGAACAGAAGGAGGTCTGGCCTCATCCTGCAGAACAAATGAGACATGGACTCTGAGAATCATCTCCAAAGCTCCTTTCAGACTTTGCTCTAATTTCAAAATTTGCAAGGAAGGAGGAAGAAATGTCTTCTTTCTCCTGTGATCTCTTAATAATGCAGAAAGCTGAAGACGTGGCAGCGTGGCGAGCAGCTCTGTCTCTCCTGAAAGCCGCAGGAAGCAGGACTGGTTTGAGGCTTGCGTGCCGTTATTCCTCCGACACTTTAACTTGACTGGATCCAAATGTGTTTTGTGACAGAGACTTTAGTCCTCTGGGTATAGACAGGAAACTGAATCTGGAGGCCCAAGAACCCAGCAGGGAACACTCACATGCAGACATCACACAACCCTGAGCTTTACTTTGGAGGTTAGCCATGAAGTGGTGTGTCCAAACGCCAGAAACTCCTCTAATGGTTTTGTCTGACCTGCTCCTGTGTGTCCTTGTTGTGTGTCTGATTTGGACAGAGGATCTGTGCCTGCAGTCATCTGTTATCTGAGCCCACGTGGGCCGTGAACAGGGCCCAGCCTGCAGGGTTGCAGCCTGTAGATGTCTGCGCTGATATGGCCGTGCGACTGGCTCACTAAACAAGTTTCTCCTGCAAAGGCGCGACGTCAAAGAGGTGACTTCACGGCCGAGAGCGCGAACAGAGAGCTGCCGTGCGAGCTGTCGCGGTGACGTCAATGTGTTGTGTTATCGTGTTTACCCTCTCCACGAAAGACCAACACACGCCTGCTTTATTTATTGACACACTGGGAAGCAGTTATGAACCAAAACCAAACAAGTCATTTAACATTCTGTCGAGGCCTTCGGTTCCTCTCCCAGATGTTTTTCTCAACACGGATGGTGCTGAATGAGGTCAGGAAGGAAAAGGACAAACATTAATACAAACACAAATGTACACAGTAAATAAGACGAAGCATGCTCTTTGTGTTTGCACAGAAAAGTCAAACGTTTTCATTGGTTTTAAATAGAAACTGTCAGTGATTAAAATAAACTGATAAAACTGATGTATTATTTGCCAATTATGTTGCTATGGTAACTTGAAACTTCAAGAAAAATATGTTGAAGTTGGTTCAACTTCTCAGACTGAGTAAGTTAATTTGATGTGTGTGCGTGCGTGCATGTGTGTGGTGTTTAAACATCATTGATCAGCAAGGGAGCCGATACCTAATCCCTGAGGGATCCCTTCATTAATCCAAGAGGAACTAAACATTTTCCGGACCAACAAAATCCAAAGAGTAGCTGGACAAACTGAAACAGCACCAAGAGAACGACCAGAATGAACAGACGACTCCAAGAACACATCATTTGTTTCATTTACCATGGGCAAAAACTACTTTAACAGAATTTGAACAGAAGCCCAGCAAGTTTACATCATTTTTTTCCTTTGGTTGCCCTCTGACTTTTGGACTTTCTCAAGTTAAGTCATGAGAAACGCTCACCATAAAAGAGAAGGAGAAAATCTCTTCCAAATGTTTTCACACAGAATCACAGCTAAAATAAGCCACCAGGGACTCCTGCCTTGTTCCTGTATCCCTGCCTGCTAAGAGTTCCTGTCATACCAAAAGCAACATGGCATTTGTTTTTGTAAATATCTGACAAAGTGACTTGTAACTCTGCTGGTTCATAAAATATTTATGAGTTATGTATCCTCTAGACAGCGATAAGAATATAAACATTAAGATGATTAAAAACAAAATAAGTAAGCAATAGTCAGAGGGCTTTGACTCTAAAATCCTCATTTCAAGTTGACTCATTAAGCTTTTAGTGCCGAAACTTAAAGTTTTCGTATGAAGAGGGTTCACAATGAAGCCACACACACACACACACACACACACACACACACACACACACACACACACACACACACACACACACACACACACAAACCCAACCATAACTCTTAATAAAAAACTTACTTTGCTCCTCTGATATTGAATTCATTGAACAATGGCTCCCCCTGCTGGCTGAATATTTACAGTATTGCTTTATCTGCTGGCTTTTCTCATGTAATCCTAAAAACACACAGGTGTTGGTCATAAATTAGAATCATGGTAAAGTTGATTTATTTCAGGAATTCTATTCAAAAAGTGAAACTTGTATATTAGATTCATTAATTACACTGATATAAGACTGATATATTTCAAATGTTTATTTATATTAATATTGATGATTATAACTGACAACTAATGAAAATCCCAAATTCAGTCTCTCAGAAAATTAGAATATCAATTAAGACCAAAGCAAAAAAAGGATTTTTAGAAATGTTGACCAACTGAAAGTCTGAACATAAAGCTATGAGCATGTACAGCATCAGTATTTAGTTGGGGCTCCTTTGGGCTGGATTACTGCAGCAATGGGGCGTGGCATGGAGTCCATCAGTCTGTGGCTCTGCTCAGGTGTTCTGAGAGCCATGTTGCTCTGATAGTGGCCTTCAGCTCTTCTGAATTGTTGGCTCTGGCGTATTGCATCTTCTATAGATGTTCTATGGGGTTAAGGTCAGGTGAGTCTGCTGGCCAATCAAGAACAGGGACACATGGTCCTTAAACCAGGTACTGGTAGCTTTGGCGCTGTGTGCAGGTGCCAAGTCCTGTTAGAAAATGAAATCTGCATCTCCATAAAGTTGGTCAGCAGCAGGAAGCATGAAGTGCTCTAAAACCTCCTGGTAGACGGCTACGTTGACCTTTGACCTCAGAAACACGATGGACCAACACCAGCAGATGACATGGCACCCCAAACCATCACTGACTGTGGAAACTTCACACTGGACCTCCAGCAACGTGGATTCTGAGCCTCTCCTCTCTTCCTCCAGACTCTGGGACCTTGATTTCCAAAGGAAATGCAACATTTACTTTAATCAGAGAACACAACTCTGGACCACTCAGCAACAGTCCAGTCCTTTTGTCTTTAGCCCAGGTGAGATGCTTCTGACGCTGTCTCTTGTTCAAGAGTGGATTGACACAAGGACTGTGACAGCTGAAACATGTCTTCATACGTCTGTGCGTGGTGGTTCTTGAAGCACTGACTCCAGCTGCAGTCCACTCTTTGTGACTCTCCCCACATCTTTGAATGGGTTTTGTTTCACAATCCTCTCCAGGGTGTGGTTATCTTTATTGCTTGTAGACTTTTTTCTCCCAAATCTTGTCCTTCCCTTCTCCTCTCTATTAATGTGCTTGGACACAGAGCTCTGTGAGCAGCCAGCCTCTTTAGCAATGACCTTTTGTGTCTTGCCCCCTTGTGCAAGGTGTCAGTGGTCGTCTTTTGGACGACTGTCAAGTCAGCAGTCTTCCCCATGATGGTGTAGCCTACAGAACTAGACTGAGAGACCATCTAAAGGCTTTTGCAGGTGTTTGGAGTTAATTAGCTGATTAGAGTGTGGCACCAGGGGTCTTCAATAATTGTCACAATATTCTAATATTCTGATACTGAATTTGGTACTTTCATTAGTTGTCAGTTAGAATCATCAAAATAACAGAAATAAACATTTGAAATATATCAGTCTGTGTGTAATGAATGAATCTAATATACAAGTTTCACTTTTTGAATGGAATAACTGAAATAAATCAACTTTATCATTCTAATTTGATGACCAGCACCTGTAATGACATAGTAACAATACCGCTGATCATGTGTTCTACCAACATGAATCCTTTGTTACAACATAAAAGATGAAAAACTTCCAGCAGGTTCCAAGGTCCTGAGTCAGTACCTGTTTGGTTTTCTTAAGTTGTCTTGGAGATCATGTGACTACTTTTATTAGCAGCATTGACACTTCTCAGTAGCTGGAGTCAGAGGATCAACGTTTTCACACCTTTTTATTATGTTGAATCGAATGTCCCCGCTTGTCCCAACCCTAGTCTGTAGGTGTCCCACTTGTAGATGGACGTTGACGGGACATTTTTCAGTAGAATACAGATGATCAGACCCATACAAAGGTCAAAAATCAGCTTCTACCAGACTGTCTGACGCATTATACATGAGGTGGTCCAGTCACCCATTAACTCATCAGAATGTTCTGGTTCAGTTGAGGTGGTTCCTCATCCAGCAGACTATAATTGTACTCTGACAGTGTAACAGTGGTGCTCAGCAGTTCTATCTGGTTACTTGACGTAGTCACACATCTGGTTAAAGGTACTGCCCAAACACAGACACCTGATGCTGGACTTTAACCCATTTGGACCCTTTCCTGGTTGGGATCACAAATGGACCCTTCAGACCCTAGAAAAGAGTTGCTGCTAAATCACAACACTTTTAAGACTCTTAAAAAAAGGTTTCAACATTTTTATCACCACACATGAGATTTTAAATTAAAAACCACAAAGACAAGAGTTTCTTAATTCTGGTCATACATGCTTAAGATGTGTTTCTGTTTCTTCACAGGAAGAAATGACCTCAAAGGCTCTGCAGAAGCTCAGAACCTCAGTTTAAATCCGATGTGCTGAATCAGGGAAACATCTCAGTCCAATAGGAAAGCTGCTCCTCAGGAGCAGGCATGAGGACTGGCCCTTTAAATATCTACCATAATTGTTCTCTGTGTGATGAGAAACATCATCAAAACAAAAGAAATGTCTCCTTCAAACACTTCTCATGAGTTTCATCATCAGACGGAGGACGTCGTCATGGTGATGCTTCAGTTGTCATCACATGACGCGCTGCTAAAAAAGAAGAGAACACAGAAGTGTGTGCTGGGCTCTGTTGTCAAGTGTGTGGATTTGTGGTAAGTTGTTTGCATAAGATGTGTGTGTGTGTGTGTGTGTGTGTGTGTGTGTGTGTGTGTGTGTGTGTGTGTGTGTGTGTGTATGTGTAAGAAAACATGCATATTTATTTGTTTCCACATGGTGTGTGAGTGTGTCGGTCTCGCTGTGTGTGTGTGTGAGTGTGTCGGCCTCACTGTGTGTGTGTGTGTGTGTCGGCCTTGCTGTGTGTGTGTGTGTGTTTACACTTGGATGAGCCTTCTGTTCAGTGTGCAGTCGTTCTCAGTGAGCTGGGTTTTTAGGTCGCAGTGTTCTCTCTGCCACACACACACACACACACACACACACACAAACGCACGCATGCACGCACACACACACACACACACACACACACACACAAACGCACGCATGCACGCACACAGCTACAACAGGGGAAGACACTGGGCACCAAGGTTGTGTATGTGTGTGTTTAGGAGGTCCCAGAGGTCTTGTCATGCATACGGAGACAAAGTCAAGCTGAGAGGCTGGGTGTGTGTGTGTTGCTGTGTGTGTGTGGTTGTATGTGTGTGTGTGTGTGTGTGTGTGTGTATGATGCTGCAGGGTTTAAAACCTCCACTGATGGGTAACATGTCGACTCTTTTTAGTGATGTCATCCTGTAAACACACACACACACACATGCACACACACACACACGCGTGCGCGCACACACTCACACACGTACACACACACACACGCACACACACACGCGCGCACACACACACAAACACACACACATGCACGCACGCACACACACACACACACACACAAGACAATGAGAGGTACTGAGTCCCTGACTGGATGTGACTCAACAGCAGCATCAGATGCATCAAAGCTACAGGATCTATACATCAGACTTATCCAGCTCTTCATCACTGATTTTTTATTTGAGGATCTGATTTTGTGTTTAAACCAGTGACTGTAAAAAAATACTGGACATACACATCTGTAGGTTTCTGAAGAGCTGAATTGAAGCCCAATGGGCGGTTCCCACTGCCGCCATCTTGGCCGTGTCACACGTCTCATCACTCCTGGACAATACAAAAATGGGCAAAGAGGTGGAGCTGAGCACAGGACTGTGAGGATGTGGGCAGCCATCAAATTTTGATCCGATGTAGCTACAAGCTAACCAAAGCTAACGGAGGTTTGCAGGTGTTTTTAGCCAGAAAAACTTGGCTGAGCTACTCTAACGCTGTACCTCCTGAGCTACTGCTGCCCCCTAGTTGTAACGATGAGATCATCTTATAGAGACATGATGGCGTTATAGTTCAGACCATATGATCATCCAAAGAACAACTCGTGACTTCTGCCTCAGATCAGCGGGTTTCTAAGTGCCCCACTCTAATAAATATGTCATTGAATAATTACAGAAACGTGTCATTAATTAATGAAAACTCTATATAGATGCATGAATAATGTAGAGTTATGTCAGTAGATAATTTCTTCATTTTCTTTGCTAAAATGTAAAAACACGTATTCATTATTTCATTAGTCATTTCTTAGCCGCATGCTTCAGTTCATCATAAATTTATTTTTATTCCTGACCTTTGCCCTCTAAAGTCAGGGGGCGGAGCCAAAGCTGATGCTGTTTTGGTCTAAAATGGATTTTTTCATTATGAGCTCTCGAATGATTAGTATTCCATTAAACTAATATATTATTCATTTAATAAATTATTTGTGTTCTTTTCTAAATACAGTAAATAAATGATGCATTTAAGTCATTTTAATAGATGTATGTATTTAATTTGTTTATTTTCTCTTCAATCAGTGACATATATATAATTCTTTCATCATTTATTAACTGGATTATGTTACTTTCTTCCTTCCTTTGATAATTTTCTGTATCAGGGACCCAGGTGCTAATTTTGGTTTTTATAGAATCACACGCTTATAGAAAATTTGGAGGTGAGAAGAAGGAAATGTTTTGGATCAAAGGCTGAATATTTTTCTGTATTTTGAGGATATCTCATGTGGAGTTGGCAGGGTGGAAACAGCAAGTTATGAAGTGAGAATCATTGCAAAAACCAACAGGGACCACAAACAAGTGGGAGAAATGACTGGTCCCAAAACCGTTAAAGACCCACTCCGATAATCTTTTTAGCTGTTTTAAATCGTTCTCAGTGGTCTTTAAACTATGATTATGCCGTTTTTAGCCAAAATCACTAAACCTGTGTCATTTTCTAGTCCTTAGTTTCTACATAGTGGCAGCAGCTCATTAAAAATTCACCTCTGGGTTGTGGGCGGAGCCGTTGACTTTATCAGTGACTTTACAGCAATCCCCATACAAGCATCTAACCATGCTAACCATCATTCTGCTTCCGGCCGGTAACAAGTAGGCACCTGTGCTCGTCTCTGCCGCTGTTATTAGCCACTCTTTCAAACCTTCCTCTGCTAACTTTCTCTTTAGTGTCCCGGCTACCATCTTCTACGATCGCCAGACTCTTGAATTCCTTCCGATCACCCGTGATCAGCCAAGATGCACCATGGATTGATTTTTTGCTTTGTTTATGTTCAAGAGGTGCTGGACCCAACCCAAGTGCTGGATCCGAGCCAAGCCCCCGTAGTGATGTTTTTCTGACCCTGGTGAAAATTCAGAGAAAAAGAGGGAAACAAACAGGAATCCAGGTGAGAATAAGACTTCTCTTAAAGTGTGGTTTAGCTAGTTAACATCAACACATTCTTCTAGCTGTGTCTCCTTTGTTTGTGGACATGAGATCCACTTTTGCCTTCCCAACGGACCGGGAATAAGTCCTTCCTGCTTAATGATCTAATCTTCTCTAAAAACCTGGATGTTCTGTTTTTGACTGAAGCTTGGCAGTAAACCTCTGATTATTCTGGTCTGACTGAACTCTGCCCAAGTGGTTATTCCTTCCTTAGCCAGCCCCAGGGTTCTGGTCGAGGTGGAGGGCTAGCTATTGTCTTTAGAGACCATCTTTCTTGTAGCTCTACAACCTCAGGTCGCTTTGCCTCCTTTGAGCTGCAGCTGATTAAAGTCGGGCGTAAGGACCCATTTTACTGTGCTGTGGTTTATCGTCCACCTGGTCCAAACAGTTTCTTCCTTCAGGAGTTTAGTGACTTCTTATGCTCCACTGTAGCCCTTTTTATAAGACACACCATGCCGGCAAATCAGCGTAATATTACCGCAACATGTTTCTTATGAACGCGCCATGGCGGCATTACGTTGCGGGAATTTTGCGGCATTCGTGCCGCCACGCCTGGTAGTAATATTGCGGCTTCGCCGGTCTTATAAATGCACATTAAGCCTTGGCGCAACAGAGGGAGGTGTCATGACCACGTGATGAATTAATGCTGCGCTCCGGCCGGGAATTATGTTAAAAATGAAAGTAAACACGCGCTTAAGTTTCACGTTTGTAAACAGAACCAGCTGAGATGATTAACTGGACCGATGCGGTGCTCCTGGAGCTTTCCTCCATTAGATCTGCAGCTCAGATCATCTGACAGCTCACAGGGATGGTGGAGCACACACACCTGTAGCTGGTTGTTAAAATAAAAACTTAAGGAGCACGGATTCGATCGCAATAAAAAGCAAGTTATGTCCAAAATACACAGAAGTCCGCAACAGTGCAGAGACCGTTGTGAAGCTGTCCAGACTGGTGATTGGTAGTGATTTTAACATTCACATTGATGATAACTCTGACCACTTTGCCAGGAGCTTTACCAGCCTCATGGACTCTTTCACTTTCACTCAGCATGTTTCTGGCCCCCCACACACCAGGAGACATACTCTGGACCTTGTTTTTACCCTGGGTCTAAATGTTGACAGAGTTTCTCCCAAGGACATTTATATCTCAGATCACTGTTGCATTCTCTTCAACTTGTCAGTTTCTGCGTCCCCACCTCCTGCTCGCCGTTTGGTTAGATCTCGTTTTCTTAATGGGAGCACAGCAAGCTAATCTTCTGCTGCTTTGAATCCACCTTTACCCTCTGATACTGACCCAGACTCTGACTACTCACTTTAACGAGCACTGCCTCACCATTTTGGACATCTGTCCTGTCAGAACCAGATTAGTTCCTGCAGTGAACCCTACTCCTTAGTTTAATGACAACATTTGCAGTCTGAAGCGCCAGTGCAGAAAAACTGAGCGCCTGTGGAAGAAAACTCGTCTCCATGTCCATCTGCTGCATCTAAAGGATCTTTCTCCAACCTGGTGTCCCAGAGCAAAGGGAATCCCAAGGTGCTGTTTAACACCATCAGCAGCATTGTCTCCCCTGCCTCACCTACAGCCTCCATTCACTCTGATGGAGATTGTGAGAACTTCCTGTCTTTCTTTGTGGGCAAAGTCAATAAGGTGAGATCTAGCATCTCTTCTTCAGCCTCATCTCTGACTCCTCCGACTCCAACCCGGCCCGTCGTCCTAGATAGCTTTGCTCCGGTTTCTCTGCCTGAGCTAACCAAACTACTTAACTCTATGAAAACATCTGCATGTCCCCTCGACATCTGACCCTCATCTTTGTTTAAAAATGCTTTTCAGTCCATCGGTCCCAGTGTGCTCTCTATAAGTAATGCTTCCCTGGTCTCTGGTCAGGTCCCTGCTTATTGTAAGAATGCTGTAATCCACCCGCTTCTTAAAAAACCCAAAATTGAAAATTGGGACACGTGTAAGGGTGGAAGTGTAAGTATTGGGACAGGGCCTAGCTCTGCAGACTGAATCAAAAGCCCTTTTTATAAAACAATGCCGCCAATTTGCCGCAACGCCGATGCGGCATCAGGGAGCTTTAGGTCGTTTATAAGAGCTCAGACCGTGGCGGTAATGTTGCGCAATCATGTCCGTTTTATAAAAGATTACGCGATGGCATAAAGGGGGTATGGGGGCGGTCTCTACACTGTTGCGGACTTCCGTGTATTTTGGACATAACTTGCTTTTTATTGCGATCGAAGCCGTGCTCCTTAAGTTTTTATTTTAACAACCAGCTACAGGTGTGTGTGCTCCACCATCCCTGTGAGCTGTCAGATGATCTGAGCTGCAGATCTAACGGAGAGAAGCTCCCGGAGCACCGCATCGCTCCAGTTTATCAGCTGATTCTGTTTACAAACGTGAAACTTAAGCGCGTGTTTACTTTCATTTTTAATAAAGTTCCCGGCCGGAGCGCAGCATTAATTCATCACATGGTCATGACACCTCCCTCTTTTGCGCCAAGGCTTAATGTGCGTTTATAAGACCGGCGAAGCCGCAATATTACCGCAATATTACCGCAATATTACCGCAATATTACCGCAATATTACCGCAATATTACCGCAATATTACTACCAAGCGTGGCGGCACAAATGCCGCAAAATTCCCACAACGTGATGCCGCCATAGCGCGTTCATAAGAAACACGTTGCGGTAATATTGCGCTGATTTGCCGGCATGGTGTGTCTTATAAAAAGGGCTAAAGTGTTCACATGCTCTATATTTAGACCTGGATAAACAGCCATCATGTGCAGAAGTGTTTTATGTGAAAATCGATGGCGCCGTCTGTAGTGGCCTGCCGTCAAAGGCTCAGGCCTTTTTTGTTTATTGTTCTACTTTGTTGCTTGCTGGACCATTGCCTGGCTTATCCTAACCCTAGGATCTGCTATGACAAATCTACCCTCCTGGATCTTCGTGTGGGACTTGAATCTGTTCGAGCACATACATGGAGTTTCCAGCGATCGTTCAGATGGCTGTTTAATGACGTTCCGGCGTTCCTTATCACCGCCAGGGGCCTGGCTACGTGCCGCTGGAGACATCGTCGACGCGGGAGGCGTGGTGGTGTCCGGGTCCATCTTCGGGCCTCTCGAGCGCGGGCTGCGGAGAGTTTTTCCTACTGCCGATTCGAGGATCCACTTCAGGATGTTCTGTTGCCACAACCCATCCAGGTTGTGAACCGTCAACTTCCTGTATGCGGGGCTGTCCATCCACGGCAGCGGGCGGGTGGTGTAAATCCACAGAACCTCACCTACCCAGCGAGGATCGGTGGGATGCGGCAGAGTCATCCATCCATGACGTCCTCCTCCATGGTGTCCCAGTCTTTTTGGATAGGACTCATAAACGCCCGTTCGATCGGGAACCAAACAGCTCTCCTTAAGGATCTTTTTATGGACAAGGCAGTGAGTCTGCTCTGTGTCACAGAAACATGGGTGGCGTCGGGTGAGTCAGCTTCATTAACTGAATTGTGTCCACCGAACTGTATGGTGCTAAATGCGCAGAGGCTGTTGGGTCGAGGCGGGGGGTTACTGACAATGTACTATTCAAATTTACTGCTGAAACCCCTTCCTGGATCGCTGGCTCCCTCAAGCTTTGAAGTTTCCCTATCTGAGCTAGGTCTCTCTAGCCTAGTGAACTAGACCAAATTCTTGCTTTGCAGAGTTTGGTCTAGGCATGCTTCATTGGAACCCTCGCTGCCTGTAGGTGTCCAATCACAGCTTGCTATAGTTTTGGTTGGGCCAATCACAGCACTCTATATTTTGGGCCAATCACAGAGTGGGAGTAGCCGATGACGTCAGCGCTGCGGTCGCGAACCTAAGCAACATGGCGGCAACGCAGGAAACACGTTCGTTTGAAATGACTTTGTCATCAACATTGGATTCTTTAGACTAACGTGCATAAGTCTGTCGGATATACTTAGCGGATTCTTATTTTTATCAAAGTAGTGCAATGTTCCAGTACACCTGATATTCACATGTTTTTCATACAAAAACGACAGAAATCATTGATGTTAGAGGTGGAAAAAGGATGGTTTGGCCATCTCTAAACAGCTTTTTACTGACTTGCTGTCCCAGTACCAGAAAGCTGTTAGGCATGCTCGGAATGTGTATTTTTCCAATATCATTGTACAGCACAGAAGGGATCAGTCTAAACTGTATGGTACTGTGAATTCATTACTGTTGATGACTGCTCCAGATGGCATGTTGCCCTCTGTTTCTTTGTGCTCTGAATTTCAGAGTTATTTCCACCAAAAGATCGTTGGTATCAGGTCAAGCTTTCTCCCGATGGTGCAAACTTTTCCGGTGCAACCATTAACTCCACCTCCTCTGACAAGATTTGATTCCATTAGTCTTCTTGACTTGGAAAAAATTATTGAAACTGTAAACCCAGCAGGCTCTCCTGATGACCCGCTGCCACCTAAATTGGTGCGCAACCTTGTTCCTGCCCTTGGACCAGCCATCCTGGACATTGTGAACACCAGCCTTGATACTGGTGTGTTTCCTACAGCTTTTAAAATAACAGTTGTCCACCCAGTGTTAAAGAAGCCTGGTCTGGACTCTTCAGACTTTGCAAAACTACCGCCCAATATCTAAGGTGCCATTTTTGTCCAAGGTCTTAGAAAAAAGTGTTCACTTACAGATTGTGGCTCACATGGAGTTAAACTCGCTGTTTGATGAATTTCAATCTGCTTTCAGATAGCACTGAATCGGTGTTGATTCGTGTACTAAATGATATCTTGGTAGCGTCTGATTCAGTGTCACATGTTCTCTTGATGCTGTTGGACCTGTCAGCAGCGTTTGACACTGTTGACCACAAAACACTGCTGGATCGCCTAAAGTCATGGGTTGGTCTATCGGACTCTGTGCTGGACTGGTTTAGTTCTTACCTGGAAAATAGGTCTTTTAGTGTGCGGCTTGGGGGTTGTGCTTCACCTTTTCTGCCTGTGAAATGGGGGGTGCCTCAGGGTTCTGTCCTGGGGCCCCTCCTATTTTCCATCTATCTTTTACCTTTGGGACGGATCTTTCGACGTTATGGCATTGGCTACCACATTTATGCTGATGATTGTCAGCTGTACCTGGCCATAAAAGAACAAGACGCAGGCTCTTTGGTTTTAAAATGTCTTTCAGAGGTGAGAGTGGTTGGCTGCAAACTTCTTATGCTTAAATGCTGGAAAGACAGAGTCAATACTCTTTGAGCCAACAAACCTCTCACGTGTAACATCTACCCTTAGTCTTCCGTTTAGTGAACTCCAGAAGTGTGTCCCTAGCCTCGGTGTAAAATTAGATGCAGGATTTTCAATGGTACTGCAGGTAAACACAGTTGTTAAATCATGTTTTTTTCCAACTGCGCCGCCTCATGCGTCTAAAACCTGTACTGAAACGTCCTCATTTGGAAACTGTGATACACGCTTTTATTACTTCTTGCCTGGACTATGCAAACTCACTACTCATTGGTGCTCCTGTTTCAGCGCTGAACCGGCTGCAGACTGTGCAAAATGCAGCAGCTAGGTTCCTAACCAACACAAATAGACGCTGTCATATTACCCCGGTATTGGAACGTCTACACTGGCTGCCAGTGACTTTCAGGATTCGTTTTAAGATTTTATTATTCGCCTACAAGGCATTAAATAGCCTAGCACCACCTTATCTGTCAGAGCTCCTTGCCCTATGTGCCGGCGCGGTCCCTGAGATCAGCTGACCGCTTACTACTCTGCATCCCAAAAATGAAGTATAAGACAAGAGGAGAGCGGGCTTTTGTGTATGCTTCTCCTCATCTTTGGAATGCTCTCCCTCTCACCGTACGAGAGTCCTCAACAGTGTCGGTCTTTAAGTCTAGACTGAAGACTCACTTTTATGATTTGGCCTTTAGACAATGACCTCTTATGTTTAGTTTTATTGTTTTGAGATGTAGTTTTTATTGTCAGGACTGTTCCCATCTTTGGAGCGCTAGTTTTTTTTTAGTCCTATGGTTGATTTGATCATTTTAATTGAATTGCTGAGAGTGTCTGTTTTCTACCTTTTTCATTGCTTGTTTGGGTATCATGCTATTGCAATTGTTTATTTCTGCTTGTTTTTCAACTGTAAGGCGCTTTGTTCAGCTCTCATGCTGTGTTTAAATGCACCGAACAAATAAACTGGTATGGTATGGTAAATTAAGAGGCTAGTTTCTGACTGAAGAAGGGTTGTCTGGTGAGACATCTTGCTAATGTTACTCAGAGAACCGGGGTTATGAGAGTAACCTAAAGTTCTCTTTCTCAACAGTCATTCTGATGTCTCACTATGTGTTATGGAGACTCCCGTATTGCCAGACAGCTTATCTAGCGATGCCCAACCCTACAGGGAGACATCTCTCATGTGCAGACAGCTCAGTGGTACTAAAACAGCCAACGCCATGAGACTCAGCAGTCGGAGGCATGGCGTGAACTGCATCAAACTGTGTGAGGCAGGAATAGACCATGTTCACCCGCAGTGCCGAGAGATGGGTCGTGAACGCCTCTGAGTCCAGAATCAAACCCTGAAAGGTTATTTTCTGAGAGGGGAATGAAATGCTTTTTTACCAGTTTATTCTGAAACCCAGATCACACAAGTGTTGGATCAAAAGCAACATGTTTGATGCAGCTTCATCGCTGGACCGTGCCAGCAGGAGTCAATTGTCCAAAAATGTGGCTAGCCGAATGCCCCTCTTTCTCAGTGGGGCAATCTATACCTCTGTACACAAACACCCTTGGACTCAGCAAGAGGCTGAAGGGAAGCATAGTGTACTCATAACACACACCCTAAAAGGCAAACCTTAGGTACAAGGGAATGTGAAAATAGGATCCTCCAGATCAACCAAGGTGAAACAGTCACCCTGGTGAATCAGGCGTAAACGGGATGAGAGTGAGAGCAACTTGTACTTTCTGAGACATTTATTCAGAGCCCTCAGATCCAGGATCGGGTGAATACCGGTGCCTCCCTCCACCACCCCAGGACCAGAAAATACCTGGAGTGAGGCTGCTCTGAGGTTGAGAGGCACATTGCATATCACTCTCTTCTCCAGCAGGATGGGGATTTCTCCCTGAAGGACGTGAGTTGATGTCCCATGGGAGTCCCACCCCAAAGCAGTTTAGAGCTATGAGGACAGGGTCCCGTGAGGGGGCGGGGGGGCACCATGTAGACATTGAACGGGTGGAGCTGCTGAACGGGGAACTACCAGCCACAACGCAGAGTGGAATGGAGTTTTAGAGATGATACGGGCTGCCAAATTCTGTGCCAAGTATAATTGACCTTTCGCCGAGCCACGCCCCCCTTAGTCACTGTTGCCAAGTCCGACAATAAGTCGATCAAATACTGCCGCGATGGAAAGAAGTAGACAGATGCGTGTCAGCGACATTTTTTGGAGCAATTCCTCCTCAATATCATCCAGATTGAGGCAAAAAAGGATACAGTATGCAGTGGAGGGATATATTAGTGTCGACTCCGCTGAGCGAAGCGTAGCAGGGAACAAGGAGTTGGGAGTTTTGGGAGAAGGCGGCATCCGGGATCACGTGGATCGGTGAGCGGTGGCGGCGATGCGGTGTCCCTGTGAGCTGTCAGATGTCTGTCAGATGATCTGAGCTGCAGGCAGCTCTAAAAGCTCCCGGTGCTCTGCATCGCTCCAGTTTATCATCTGAGCTGGTTCTGTTAACAAAAAGAAACTTAAGCCCGTGTTTACTTTCATTTTCAATAGTTCCCGGCCGGAGCTCGGCATTAATTCATCACGTGATCATGACACCACCCGCTGTTGCGCCAAGGCTTAATGTGCATTTATTAGACACACGGTTGAGGTAATATTACGCTGATTTGCCGGCACGGTGTGTCTTATCTAAAAGGGTCTTGATTAGTCTGGGAGGCGGACCTCCGCCCAGCCGTGGGCGGGGAGCACTCATGCTTGGCTGTTGCTGGTTGAGCTCGATGAGGAGGTTCTGAAGGGGAAACGAAGGAGACACGACTACTATCGAGGCTATTGCTTAGTAGTATATTAGGCTTAGCTTCATCATTTTGTTTGGAGTTGTCAGATAGTAACGGTTGCTATGGTGTGTGATTGGACAATAGCCGGCGAAAGGCTAATTTGTGGAGTAGTTTTTGTGGCAAGCCAGAGAGTAGTGCGTTACAGTAATCGAGGTGGGAAGTGACCAGGGCATTAACTAAAATTGCAGTGTCAGTATGGGTAAGAGAGGGACAGAGACGATTGAAATTACGTAGATGAGGCGGAATGGGTGATGCTATTTATATGAGCTGAGAAGGAGAGGTTGCTATCCAGAATGACACCCAAACGCTTAACCTGTGACAAGGGGAGAACCGTGAAGTTATCAACTGAAGAACTGTAGAAAATTTGGGGGATTTACAGATTGTGGATTTTGAACCGATGAGGAGGAATTCTGTTTTATTTCCGTTGAGTTGGAGGAGGTTGTGAGAGAACCAAGTTTTTGTGTCATGTAGAGAATTTAGCAAGGAGGAGGAAGGAGAAGATGCGGTTGGTTTAGAGGAGAGATACAGTTGGGTGTCATCTGCATAACAATGGAAATTGACATTATATTTTCTGAAGATATTGCCCAGGGGAAGAATGTAGATAATGAAAAGAAGGGGACCCAGGACAGAGACTTGGGGCACACCACTTGTAATCGGGTAGGGACGGGATTGAAAAGACCTGAGTTGAACGAAATGAGCGGTATGAAGAGAGCCAAGATAATGCAATGTTATGGATACCAATAGAAGCTAGACGTTTTAAAAGGATTGGATAAGATATTGTATCAAAAGCTGCTGTTAAGTTGAGGAGAATGAGAACAAGTTAGGTTTTGAACGCAAACTTGGTCACAGAACACTCACCCCTCCCCTCCGGTATCTGCACTGGTTACGTGTCCACCGGAACCGGAAACCCACATTACCAACACCAAGCAGTTGTTTTCTAGGTCCAAACGTCTTTTGTTGTCCGTGACTTCAAATGGTGTTTTTCTTTTTGGGACTCTGGTAGTTTGTCCTAAAGTTGAAGTGGTAGCAGCCGGCTGTTTCTCCTTCTCTGACATTATTGAGAAGAAGAAGAAGAAGAAGAAGAAGAAGAAGAAGAAGAAGAAGAAGAAGAAGAAGAAGAAGAAGAAGAAGAAGAAGAAGAAGAAACAATCTTTTATATCACGCCTCTCAAGATAAAAATCATGAGGGGCTTCACAAGAACAAAAAATTAAAAAAGTAAAGAAATTAAAAAATATAAAAAATGGGAAAAGTAAAAATTGTGATTAAAAATGTGAGGAAAGGGAAAAAGAAAATGAATAAGAAAAGTGTAATCAGTGGATCTGGGGAAAGGCAGAAAGGCACGTCCCATCATTTTCCGGTTTACGGCGCTTCCCTCCTGGGATTGTTAATACGAACGCTAGCCGAAAAAAACTCAACAACAAGCTAGAGCGCCATTACGCACGAGACAACGCTCGGGCTCGTACATATATGGTTGGATCCTGTAGATCATGACCAGGTCGGGTTCAGTCATAACTTGTTATTTTGGAGCGAGATACTGAAGCAAAGCCTACGGCATCAACGCCTCTGCTTCCTTCCACCAATCAACGCGCCCCTCAGTCCGGCACGCGTCCGGCACAGCTGAAATATTACGTGTGATCTCACGAGAATATATGCCCTTTAAAAAAAAGGATCAGAAAAGCACATTTTAAATTTATTTTTCCAATACAATTTATTTTAATGGCCTAAAAGACTATAATAGGACGTAGATATCCACGGTGTTATAGGTGACGACTCCTTTAAGAGGCATGAAAAAAATGTTTTAGCTAATTTGTTTTCCAAAGTTGCTATAGCAGCTTTAAGGTTTATTTAATCAGGTGGTTTCAAATCAAATGATTTCCCAGATTTTTAAAGTAAAATTCCTCATAATAAACACTACTAAAATAAAACCTTCACTATGAAAGTCAAACCTCATTCATGTGAATTACTGTGCAAAAAAAAAAACATTTCCTTAACCAAAATTAAGCAGCCCGTGTCATCCACGTCACTAAAATGTGGATGTGTTAGCTGCAAATTCATCCTCACGAGTCCAGGAATACCTCAGAAACAATAAACTGCACATTATTTCCAACCTCCTACTCATAAACACCGTTAGAGTCTGACAGACGGGAACGATGAGATTAACCAACCGCAGTAACGAGAAAGAACTGTGTTAATAAAGGTCCAATTAATGGAGGAGTAAACACAGGGACAATTGTTTCCTCCTCAGGTCAGATTTGATGGCGTCGCTTCAAATCTGCTTATAGAGGTACGACATGTCACGATCTCTGCGACCTCCCGGTGACCCGGACCTCTGAACTGTAGCTGAACCCTGCAGCTAAATCCTGCACTAAGAGGTCGTGCAGCTAAAGCGCTGCTGAGCTGCAGCTCCAACCGTTTGTCCTGGAGCTCCAGCTGTACCGTCATGAATAAGTCAGGCTCAACCCAATCCAGCAGCGCCGCCGCAAACGTTCACATGCTCATGCATTATTTACTCCGTCCACAATCTATATTTTAAGGAGGCTCCAGGGTTTCACTCAAACGTTTAACTGGAGTTTAAGGTCATTGTTTTTTATCGTTGTGTTAGGACAACAAACACAGCAGCGTGTTTGTACACCGAGTCCCTCACTCACACATGTTTAATAAGAGCTCTGGATCAGTGGAACAAGCAGAACCGTGGGCAGCAGGAGCTCAGGACGTAGAGCGGGTTGTCTAGTAATCGGAAGGTTGTAGGATCGATCCTGGCTCCTGGCAGAAAATGCTGCTGTTGTGTCCCTGGGCAAGACACTTAACCCTCCCTACCTGCTGGTGATCGGAGGGGCCGGTGGCACCTGTGCTCAGCAGCCTCACCTCTGTCAGTGTGCCCCAGGGCAGCTGTGGCTACATTGTAGCTCATCACCACCAGCGTGTGAATGGATGAATGATACACTGTAGTGTAAAGCACTTTGGAGTCCTCTGACTCTGAAAGGCACTATTCAAGTGTGTATCATTTATTATTTAACTGGATTTAATTACCTCTCTGCAACAGTCACCTAACATTTTTAATAGAATAGAATAGACTTTATTGATCCCACAGTGGGGAAATTCACTTGTCACAGCAGCACCATCACTCAAAGGGTAATTTGAAGAAGATAAAAAACAAGGATGCATGTATATACACATAGGCATCTAGTGTTTTAATAGTAGATCACTAAAAAAACCACAAACGTACTATAACGTACTATAGTAACCAGAATGTGAACTTTTTATGAAGTTGCAGCCTGAAAAAAAATAGTTTCTCAGTTAAATATGAACTTTAAGAATAATTTAGGTAATTTGATGAAGAAAAGTTTATTATTCCATAACACATCTGCTCAATTGAGTCCTGCAGTAATGCAGACCCTTCATTGGTCTCTTCATTATTCTTCCATCAGATTTCATGTAGCCTGAACAGGAGCACCCCCCCCCCCATACATCAGATTAACCGGCTCAGTCTGTAGAGGTGTGTTGTTACTGTTCTTGGCATTTGTATTTATTTTGCATATTCGGCGTATTTATTTTACACCTCCAATTTTGGCCCCTCCCCTTTGCTCATATGACATTACAGAATTCTGGGCATTCTGCCTAAGAATAAAAAAAATGAATAATTTTTTTTGGTTTATCCTTCCATCTGTTTGTGTCTCATGTCCTGCTGTCACAGCCTGCCTCTCAAATCCGACCTCTCGGATTGGCTAAGACTGTCTCCACATTTCTGCTGCAACTTTTCTTGGAGAAATAATCCTGCAGGTGGCCCCATCAGAGTTTCTTCAGGATCTTTCTAGTTGAGCTACTTTTGGTCAATGATGACCTGGCAGGCCGTCCTATAGCCTAGTCTGGTCACAAACCATTGAAAAACCCAGTCATGAGGCGGAATCTACAGCTGTCTTTAACTGTCTCCCCACACAACTGGACCAATCAGAGCAACGAGCAAAGTGGCGCTACAGAAATCAGTCAACAGGGCAGTCGGCCATACATGGTCAAAGAAGAAGACGCAAACACATCCTTTTTCTAAATAAAAGACTTCAGTACTTCTATCTGCTCATGTCTCAAAGACAAGCCCAAGTCTAAATCGTTCAAAGTTGATGCCAAAACCGTTTCAAACAAGCGCCGTTCCTGAGCCTACGCCATCTTTGTAGTTTTTTTCTGTCGCAGCTCTAGTGTTAAGCCCACCCAACAAAAATTGAGTGCTGTGATTGGCAACACACAAGTCTGTTTGGGCCAGTGGTAGACCTGCTGAGGCTACAATGGTGCATGGCTGCAGAGCTAAATCTTCTGCTGCTGTTGGTCTAGATTTCTAGGCTAGGTCTCTGAGGCACCCAGAGCAGGATACTTCCACTACCGTGCATTTTCATCCAACACACTGTAGCCACATTTGAACATATTTCTAAGATTTAATTTTATTAAATTTTAATTTGGAAGAAAATAAAAGCTGCAAGACAGAAAAGAGATTTTTCATTTTAGATGATCCCACTCTGCTGATTTCTGTTACATCATTGATGGACAATAATAATAATAATAATAATAATACACATGTCCAACATGAAAACTAACTAAGCAAAACAGCTGGAAGCTAAACAGTGTTTTGTTTCTGTTTCCATCTGCTGTGTTTTCTCAGTGTTTCTGTTTCTTCTGTCTGTGGTGTTTTCCAGCAGAGCGGCTCTGATTCTGCCCCCCCCCCCCCCCCCCCCCCCCCCTTCCCCTTTGTGGCTGAACTCTGCCTGAACCTTCATCTGAACCCTACATGAACCTCCCTTAACTGACCCATTTAATCTACGTTCAGCGTAAAGCGGACCGGGCAAAACGGTGGTCCACGAGTAAATCCTCTGACACGTTGAGAGTCAGCAGCAGCAGAAACACCTGCTAATCACCGGACACGTGTGTGAGCAGACCACAGGGGCCGACGCTTGCATAAGAACACCAGCAAAGAAGGAACACTGAAGAAAAATCCGAGTTTCTCTCACAAAACATCAACCATGTTTACCTGATAAGTAAGACAAGCGAACGTCTGAAATAAAACCGTCAACGAGTCTTGGTGACATTTAAATAAGACACGAAATATTACAATAATGTTCTTTTAGCAGACAGAAGGATGTTATTCACTTTCTTCACTGGCAAAATCCTGCAGGTAAACCTGAATAGGTGATATTTTTGTTTGTTTGAAACCTGCAGCTGGATGACAGATCCACATCAGTGCTCGCTGAGGCAGAAAACATAGAGAGACAGATGACATTGAAGAGATAAATGACATGTCATCTCGTGTCAAAGGAGAAATCTGAGTCTGATCCGACATGCGAGCACGAGCAGCTCTGAAGCTGCAGGTTAAACTCCACTGTCACCAACAACCAGAGAAGAGCTTCTGCTTGTTTTGCCAACAAGAAATTACAGCAACTCTGCTGCAGTTTAGACCCCTTGACACGTGACATCACACTCCCAAGGCCCCGCCCCCCTGCTTCTGGCCGTAGGGCAAGAAGATGGCCCTCCCTCGTCAGTTGTCAATAAATTGAGCTAAATCATGGCGAAATTAAATCTATCAGCTTGGTTAACACATGCAGCGTTGTAGGCTGCACAAGTAAATGAAAGGACAGCAACGTAGAATTTTACAGGTTTCCAGCTGACAAACTACGCCAAAGGCAGTGGTCAACGGCCATGAAGAGAGTTTTAGTAGACGAACCGTCCACATCGTAAAAGCCAAAATCTCACGACAGAATAAAAAAGTCAAGTATCTGCCCCACCTGTCTAGACACAAACAAGTTATAGTCATTTAATGACTTGTAAGATTTTTTAAGTAATTATGTGCGGCTGCCAGAAATGAAGAGCTGGGGGAGAAGCACCGGCTAAGCGGAGGCAGCGAGATGAGGAGAACTGCTGCAGATCAGTCCTGAGAAATAAACGTGTGTGAAACTGACAACGCCAGTGTGGTGTGTAGTTTTGTGTGACCTGCGGTAACGGTCTTGTTACAATTATTACGCAATATGTATTGTGTAATAGGGTATTCTACAGTTGACATCACCACGCAAAGGCTTCTGGGTAGGGTCATACCTACAAGCCGCATTTGACAATAGAAAATGTACAGTTTTAGAACGCTTTGTCATCGATATGAAGGCATAAAATGGAGGAATATGTGTTGATGGAGAAAAACATACCAGAGAGCTTTTCTTGATGGTGATCCTGCTAATTATCGATCACCAGAACTGAAGCGCTAGCTCAAATGTCACGGTGAAAGTAAAAACTAACTCCCGTTAGTAACGCTGTTGTTTAAAACGCCATTATTCCCATCACGGCTCCTTCTTGAGTAATATAAAAATAAGTTCATTACTCACAGTGCTCAAGTAACATTTTCTCAAGGTAGTTTTTTAACTGTCAGGTTATCATTTGTGTCCCTACTTTTTATATTTCACTCACCTCTGGTCAAAAGCCTGTTCCGTGGACGTTTGGGTGGACATGCTGTTTGGCCCAGACGTTCAGCTGGACCGCTGCCTCCACTCTCCGTTAACAACGCTGGTCCTCCTGGATAACTCCACGTCTGAGAGCGTCGCTAGGACCGGCGGCTGGTCATTCTCGGATGTAGGACTTTTCCCTCCGGGAAGATTTATGTAACATATATATGTGCTTTTCGTGATCAGCTCCACACAGTTAAAATCTGCTCTTCCACATAAAAACTACCACCGCTTTGCATCGTCTGTCTTTAGATTAGCCCGTGTCGCGTTCCAGCTGTTTCATGTGGTAGTGAACATTACCCGGCTTTGGAAAAGGAATAAAAAGTCCTCTTTGACATCCGATCCGAGTATCTAGAGTCTAATTAGCACCTCCCCCAGCAGCAGCGCTTAGTTCCTTGCTGTTTGAAAATCTTTAGGAGACGAAAAAACAACTTTAGCTAGATCGGAGCAACTCAGACCCATAGGAATCCATTAAAACTGCCCGCTTACTTGTATGAGTGCTTTGCGACATTACGTCATGATCTATTTTTAGCTACTGTAGAAAGCTCTACTGGAGCGGGCAGCCTGTAATGTCGTTTGTTTGTGTTTCTGTTTATTGAGCTCGTCAGAATAAACAGAGAATCTGTTCATCTCCAAAGACGAACTAAGTCACGACGATCCTTCAACATTAACCCGCAAAACACAGAAGAGATCTGGTTACACTTTCATTGCTTCAGCTGTGTATAGTCCAGGTGGCCGGTTCTGAGGAGGACTGTCATCTCACAGCTCGTTAGCTATTTCAAACGGATCTGGAAGCTTTATGCTAAACACCATTAGCTTTGAGATGTTTCTTTTAACTCTTTGTCAGGAACTGCCCCACCATATTTAGCCTCGCTGCTGACCCGTTATGATCCCTCAAGATCGCTACGTTCAGGTCAGAATGACCTCCTAGTGGTACCGCAGTCAAAGCGCAAGTCCAGAGGTGCGCATGCCTTTTCAGTTCTGGGTCCTTGGCTTTGGAACAAATTGCCACTAGAAATAAGAAAGTCCACATCGCTGCCCACTTTTAAAGCCAGGCTTAAGGTTCATCTTAGCTCTATTTCTTAGTTTTTCTACTCATGTTTTAATTTTTTGATCATCATTGTTGTTTTATTGTTTTTTAACTATTTTATCTTTGAATGTTCTATTTTTGTATTTTATTGCATAGTTGTTTTATTGTGTTTTAGTTGTTTTTAAATTATGTTCAGCACCTTGGGCCCTCTTGATTGAGGGTAGGAAGGGGCTTTACAAATAAAATTGAATTAATTGAATCTGCACAAAGATGTGTTAGATGATCTAAAGCAGTAATATCGAAAGCCCTAGGTTTTATTTTGTTAGCTTAAATCGCAGAGATACAGCTCTGGATAATGGCTGCAGAGGCTCTTTTGCCCTCCAACGTTGTGTGATGTGGGCTATTACCCGGATGTCAACAATAACATTCAAGAGGTCTTTAGCAAATCTGCAAGCTAGGTTTTGAACGCAAACACAGTCATGGAACACTCACCCCTCCCGTTGAATATCATCCCTGGAACTCGTCCACCGGAACCAGAAACCCGCATTGCCAGAGGAAACAAGCCCAGCCAGCACACATAGGTGGGCCCCATATGGAATCTATATGGGTAAGTCGTATGGGTCCCACCAGAGTTTGTCCGCAGTTTCCATGATGGCCCCATGGAGGATTGCACGGAAAGATTTTTGCCCACATAAATGTTAACGGGCCCCACATGGGTTTTTAGAGGGTTTGACTCAACCACAGGCAAACCCCCATGGGGCCACCATGGAAACTGCAGACAAAACCTGTTGGGACCCATACAGCTTGCCCATATAGATTCCATATGGGGCCCATCTATGCGTGCTGGCTGGGGCGATAGCGCTATACACCAGTCTCCGTTTTCTAGGTCCAAACGTCTTTTGTTGTCCGTGACTTCAAATGGTGTTTTTCTTTGTGGGACTGGTAGTTTGTCCTAAAGTTGAAGTGGTAGCAGCCGGCTGTTTCTCCTTCTCTGACGTTATTGAGCGGAGAACCTCTCACACCAGTGGTGTTCTGTTGATAAATATGTGTGGAATGAGTGGAGGACCCAGGGAAGTGTGGCGGTTCAGTGAGACAGACAACCAGATGGTCCAATGGTTGGTTTTGGTCTCAAACGTGTTACTGGTGGAGGTTTTTAGACAAATGTGAGAAAACCACTTTATTGATTTTTTTTATCTCTACAATATATTTATAGCTATACTATATTAGAAAGTTGTAGGAGGCATGAACAAAATGTTTGAGCTAATTTGTTTTCCAAATTTACTATTCCAGCTTCAATTTGTCTGAGGAACATATTTCTGCTCACTTGGGTCAAATGAAAAGCTTTTGAAAAGCTAGCTGAGGTGCGAGTAAGTAAATAATTTACTATCCATACTTCACTGCAATAATCATCTGTTACCCAACTTTTTACTTCTACTCCTGACATTTAAAATTGCCAAGTCATTTGTCATTGTTCACTAAAAAACACAAAACACCCTACCCAGATCAGTTGTATCATTCTTATAGAGTGAATATGACTAGAAAATAGGTTCAAACATCTACCATTCTCACTCCATACTGGTTTGTACCAGTTCATATGGTTCTTTAATATATTTGCATTGCACCAAAATGCTTTCATTGTCAATGGCCATATATGTGGCTGAAACAGGGAGCCTAGTGTATCCCAAATGTATCAACATTAACGTTTTTATATGACATTATAGTCATTATGGTCTTTTGAGGAGGTGTGATGGTGCTATGGCACAACTTAAGCTATTGCCCTTAATGGCATTTCTTCTACTTACATTACTTTTACTGTTATACTTAAGTAGTTTTGAAATCAGTACTTTTTTTTACCTTTACTCGTGTAAAAAGCTATAATTGATACTCCAGTTGCTACAGAAGTCCCTAAACCGTACTGATGAAAGAGCCGTCCAACTGGACCGAATGGTTTCGAGTTGTGCTGAGTAGGTACTGGTGTGAAACTCTGAAAAGAGTCAAACGCCCACTGTTTAGCATTTTTGATCAACCTAACATGCATGATTTTGATCTGGGGAAGAACATGCTAACTCCATGCAGAAAGGCCACATCTGGGATTTAAACCTGCAACCTTTATGCTGCAAGACAAGTTTGCTACCAACTGCACCACCAAGCAGCCCTCCATCAAAGTTGATTTTATTACACACACATAATCAGTGGTGGGTCTGTGAGCAGGAAAAAATCAACTTTTGTTTGTTTGCCACCAGGTTCTGGATTGTACAGGATTTCCTATGTTTGCATGATGAAACATGTGCTGAGTGGGCACGAGTATGTGGGGTGGGTGTGTCTGAGGGCGGTCCTTAAGGACTGCTGCTCCATGATTATGTGTGCTTATTTAAATTTGTGTTCTTAATTATTGTTACATGTCATCATTTAGCTGCCCAGGGACTGCAGGTGGAAATTAGCATTTATGCTATAAGCTGGCACCAAGCATCTGTCCTGACCTTGTCTTGGTTAGTGTATTGTTGTGCATGTCCCTGTTACTTACTCTAAAAATGAAATGTTGAATTTACCTAACCAAATTATGTCAACTGGTTCCACTAAACATAGTTGCTTAAATCTAAAGAGTAATAATAATTTACTTTAACATAACAATGTTTATTACTCTTTACATTTAAGCAACTAGATTTAGTGGAACCATAACTTGGTTAAGTGAATTCAACATTTTGTTTCTTAGAGTGCTACAGGTACAGCTATGTGAGCCCATTAAAGTGTTTTACCTGCACTTTTTACCACACACGCACACGCACACGCGCACACGCACACGCACACGCACACACACACGCACACGCACACGCACGCGCACGCACACACACACGCACACGCACACGCACACACACACACACACACACACACACACACACACACACCCAGCTGTACAGACACATCAGGGGTTCAGGATCCAAGGGCGGCGGGGCTGGGGGTGGGGGGGTCCCTGCATGAATAAAGTAAATGTTTTGATGTGTAGCAGACATGTTTGGCAACATGGGCGCTGTATTCCTGCCAACCAATCCTGTTCTTCATCCTCCTGCTCCTCCTCCTCTCAGTGTGTGTTAGTAAAAGGCTCACAGGGGATTGCCTGAATGAACGTGGTGGTAAATATTCAGTGTGTGTGTGTTTGTGCACGTCTGTGTGTGTTCAGCGGGGCTTTTCTACTCCAACACCCAGTGTATTAATAGCTGTAAACTCCAGATGACCCTGAAGCTGCCGGCGACTCAGGCTGATCTCGTTTGGCGTTTCTGGATGTGAGGGCTCCGGCTGTAATGATATCTCAGACCTGCAGGATGAGGACACATCTTCTCCCTGCACTGAAGTCTCAGAGGGGTGGTACAGTACAGCCTCCTCACCCCAAACAGGCTCTGACAGGAAGTTATTCCCATCCACTGTCCTCACTTCACCACCAGCACCGCCTCCTCCTCCTCATCCTCCTCCTGAAGGACCTCAGCTCCAACTTTAAACCTGCTTGATCCGGGTCACATCAGGCTCTCATATGATGCTCTCCCATCCCTCACTGTTTGACGGAACGTTGCAGGTACCTGAAGTCAGGATCAAAGGTCAAACCTGCAGCAGCGGGTTCCTGAAACTCCACACGGCGATGACAGCCTGAACCACGTGACCCTAAAAACTGTGATGAAAGAGGTCAAACGGGACTCGGCGGTGGAGTTCAGAGATGCAGCTCGCCTTGATAAAAATCCTTCATGCTGATGACAAACCATCATATCAGATCCCCGTCGTTCACAAAGCATCTCTGAATTGTTTGACATATTTTTACTGGTTCACAAAATAACGTGGCCTTTATGAAAAAAAATAACTCGTGAGGAAACGTCAGGTAGCGAGACTGGGAGGAAGGGCAGAAGGAAAACGTCTGATAACATTATGCTGCTTTAAAAACCTGCTAAAGCCAAGAGCTGCTTGCAGTTTTATGACAAAGTGAGATCAAATGAGTTGATGGGAAGTATTTAAAGTGTTGGATTTAATCATGATCAACAATTATAATAGTAGCAGTAATACAGGCATCTCATAATTCTCCATCTTTAAAGCAGTCTTTTTTATTTTCCTGTATACGGTTCACTTGTTTAATCAACACATCTGCAGTGGTCTCTAGTAGGAATGAAGCTCAGATGCTCCTGATTCAGGAACTAGAAATGAGCCACATCACAGCTGAGCTTCAGACGGCAGGATCTGGAGTCTTACTTCCTGATATGTGGACATCTCTCCTCTGATTGGCTAACAGCAACACGACTCTACCACTGACTCTGTTTGCTCTGCAACGTTGATGTTTTATCTCCACAAATAACACAAGCCTGGAGGAGTTCTGCTGTGTGGTGGAGTTGCTAATGCTAACGGTTAGCTTCTACTAGCCCAGACGTTCTCTGCTGTTTCCTGGACGCTAAACCAACAACAGCCTTCCCCGTCGTGAGTCAAGATGGGTGAGTCCATGAATGTTAAGTGACAGTGTGACGTAGATCTGTCAGGATTTTCTAAACCTAGAGTTTCACCTAGAGTCTATTTTCTATCAGAAGCTAATGCAGGAGATAGGAGGAGGAGACTATTTTCATGTTCAGCCTGCAGGAAAAACTCAGTGACCAATGGCGGCTGGTAAATTTTTTTTGGGTGGGGCGCATTTTTTATTTTATTTTTTTATGTTAGTTCTTGTGAATGGTTTTTATCTTGAGAGGCGCTATATAAACGATCGTTTTTTTCTTCATTTTGCAGGTCAGTTTTTCAGATGCGCTAACCACATATCACCACTAGGGAACGCCAAATTACCATTCTTATGCTTCACACAACTTGAAATCTACGGACTTTGTTGCTAAGTTAGCAACAAAGTTGTTCCAAAAACATGCTTCATATTGACCAATATATGCAAGCCTCACACACACTAAACAGGAAGAGGCTCTTTTAAACGATAGAATCCATGTTTTCTACCTCAACACCACCCAATGACTGCTAAATGAAAAGCAAAACAAAGCTATTTTCATGAAGTCAAAAGCTAAATTCTGTCTTACCTTGCTGGTCAAAATAATCCATCTTATAGTAAAAAATCCACTTGGTTCGTAGAATCCAATGATAAAAAGATGAAACTACTAGTTTTCTCCATAGTCAACGTTAGCAGTGGCTCCACAACAACAAAGGACGGTGAACTAGCCTGTGGAGAAATTTCCAGTTCTGTCTGGGCTGGGTGAGCTGACCAATCAGCATCCTCCTCCTGATCTGAGCAGACTCCCCCCGTTTGCTTGCGATCACAACCATATGCGCCCAACAGCTCTCCTATTCCTTGTCGTTGGGGATCCAGCGCGCATGCGCCAGTTAGCCCGTTTTAAGTCAATGGTAAAGATTGCTGCGCCCGCGAGAGGACACGTGACAGGAAGTACGTCGACGTTTCGGCCGTGTTAAAAGTATTAACTTTATTAAACTACAATTAAATGCAGATTACACACAGCACTTACAGCCCATAAGGTGTATAGATCGTTTAGTTTAAATTTAGTTTTTTTAAATACATTTTGTGATTCCTCTCTTCTTCCTCTTCCTGTGAGACTGGTGGGGCGGCGCCCTAGCGCCGCCTATGGACGAGCCGCCACTGTCAGTGACCCATTATAATCAGAAATAATCATTAAAATGGGTTTTCAGTGAACTACACCTTTAATAAGGCCAGAAGCATGCAGCCACACACACACACACACACACACACACACACACACACACACACACACACACACACACACACACACACACACACACACACACACACACACACACACACACACACACACCACACACACACACCACACATCAAATCGACTAGCTCAGTAGTGGGAGGCATGCTATAACTTTTGAAAGCACTTCAAAGGGACCTGTTCCTTCCTTCTTATTGGTGTTTCAGGTTAAAATGGCAACATCATTAGTGAAAAAAAGAAAAAAAATCAGAGCTTATCATATCAATAGGGTTTGACAGAGAAACACCATTGGAATTTTGATTGTATCCCAAGACATGGGAGTGGGTGGTGATGCAGCTGGCAGGCTCCATCAACATTTCTTCAGGAACTTTCTAGTTAGATATTTTATCTCAATATTAACCTAAAATCACACCATAACAACACTTACGGTATAAAAGTGTTTAAAGGGGACATATGATGCAAAACTGACATTTTGCATCCTTTCGTGTTGCCATGTGGGTCTCTATAGTGCTTAAACACCAGTCGCCATTTTCTAGATCCAAACATCTTTTGTTGTCCGTGACTTCAAATGGTGTTTTTCTTTTTGGGACTCTGGTAGTTTGTCCTAAAGTTGAAGTGGCAGCAGCCGGCTGTTTCTCCTCTGATGTTATTGAGTGGAGAACCTCTCACACCAGTGGTGTTCTGGTGAGTGTGGTGGAATGAGTGGAGGACCCAGGGAAGTATGGCGGTTCAGCGAGACCATCAACCGGATGGTCCAATAGTTGCTTTTGGACTGAGCCATGTTATTGGTGGAGGTTTTTAGACAAATGTGGGAGAACCACATCATTATTCATTTCTTTTTTTTTTCTCCACAAAATATTTATAGCTATACTATGTAAGAACATTGTTGAGAGTTTGGGAGATTCGCCACCGTAGCTTTCTACTAAAAATGATCCATTAAACATAAATCCTTTTGATCAGTAAAACAAATAATTAATGTACAGTCGTGGCCAAAAGTTTTGAGAATGACACAAATATTAGTTTTCACAAAGTTTGCTGCTAAACTGCTTTTAGATCTTTGTTCCAGTTGTTTCTGTGATGGACTGAAATATAATTACAAGCACTTCATATGTTTCAAAGGTTTTTATCAACAATTACATGACATTTATGCAAAGAGTCAGTGTTTGCAGTGTTGGTTCTTCTTTTTCAGGACCTCTGCAGTTGGACTGGGCATGCTCTCAATCACCTTCTGGGCCAAATCCTGACTGACAGTAGGGCTGTAATCAACCAAAGAAATGCTTAGTTGACCAAAGTCCAGTGCTGCGCAACGATTAGTCGACTGAAGAAAAAAAAAGGGAAAAAAAAAAGCAATGCGTTTTGCATTTTGATTCAACATTTATTAAATAATTGCCATGCATTTACAAAACAACAACGAAAAAAAATCTAAAATAAATAAATAAAACTATAATATTAATACAAATATTTTTAAATTAAGTGATTTTTTTAAGCGCAGAGTGAGGAGCGCTGTCCTAGGTGGCAATCACAATCGCGCACCTGACCACACCACACGCTACAAAAAAATATAACTGCTAAAACTGTCAAATAAAAAAAATCTAAAGCTCTCGTTTATACAGGCTGTATATTATTCTTAACTTGCAGAGCGGGGTAACTTTTGTCCAGCCAATATAGGGGTTTTGAAACAAACACACACAAAAACCAAATAGCCAAAAAACAATCTAATAATAATTATAGGCTATATAGTAGGAAAGCCTATGGGTTTATTTCCGTTTTGTTATATTACTTAGGCTATTTTCAAACAAAACAGAAATCACATCTATTGAATCAGCATAATAAAGTCGTTCAGGATACTTACAGATCTGAAAATCTAGTCCGCCTTTTTTATGTTGTGGGCCAAAAACACTAACATGTCCACGTTCTTGGGCAAAAGACAGCGCCTCGACTTATTAACAATAAATCCTGCTTTGGAAAATATGCGCTCTGCAGGAGTGGAGGTTGCAGGGATGCAGAGCAGGCGTTTGGCTGCCCGAGCAAGTCGTGGATATCTGTCCTCATTATTTTTCCACCACACACGTGGCCCAGCAACAGTGTCCACTTTACTTCTGTCCTGAAGATAATCTTTCATTTCGTCGCAAGAGGATCTTTGTGCGCTTGGCTCATCAGGGTCACCCTCTGCATCATGTCCGCAAAGAAGCATTGCTATCTCCTTCTCTTTTGCCGTTTTCTGTTTTTTTGCGGATGGGTCCTCATCATCACCTGTCTTCTCTGTGCTGTCTCTTGAGAGGCTTAGCCTCTGTGCAAGTTGTGCCACTTCAGAATAGGCCTCATCCCGTTTCTCATCATTAAGAAACGTTAGCTGTTTGAAGCGCGGGTCCAGTACTGCAGTTAAAGTGTACAGGCTGCTTGTCATCACAACTCGGTCGCTGAGTTTCCATCGCCTATCTATTTCCTGCACAAGCTTAAGTTTCATCTTCTTCTTTGTTGGACTATCGTTATCTGTGACCACAAGATGACATTTTTTTAGATTCTCGAGCATTGGGAAGGCCGCAGACAGGGATGTGTTAGTCTCCTCCGACAACAGCTCGGTCAGTGTAATAAAGGGCTTAAGAACGTCTGTGATGTCTTCAGCCATATTCCACTGCTCTGTTGTCATGTCCAACGTGCTGCTGTCACTCCTCTTGGTGTAACTGGGGTCCGATAAAACGGCGGTGATGGGCCAGCGCTGTTCCAACAGTCGCTCCAACATAAAGCAGGTGGAGTTCCACCGGGTGGCCACATCCTGGATGACTTCGTGCTCAGGAGCTTTTTGCTGCACCTGTTTCTCTTTGAGACCCGTTTTTGCTTTGTGTCCCTTTTTAAAGTGCGCAACAAGACGGCGCGCCGCAGACACCGTGCGCGACACCGGGTCTTCTTTTAAGGCAGCATTTACGCACAGCTGCAGGGTGTGGCCTGCACACCTGACCAACTTCACATCTGGCCACTGACCAGATTCCTTCAGTAATTCCACCGAGAGAACCATGTTGGCGGCGTTGTCCGTTACCACTGACACCCGCTTCTCTGGTGGAATGTGGTAAGCGTCCGCAACTTGAGTGAGTCGCGCGGCGACATTTTCGCCAGTGTGCGCTTCATCCATCTGTTTTGTTTCTAACACAACGCTATTCATTTTCCAGTCCGCGTCAATAAAATGGGCTGTAACTGTCATGTATGCCTCCATTCTAAGCGAAGACCACAAATCAGTTGTGAGGCTTACAGCCTCGGACGATTGGAGTAACTGGTTTATGTTTAATTTAAGTCCATCAAACTGCGAACGTAGCGCACGCATGACAGTCTCCCGTGCTGGCACAGTATATCTTGGCTCAACTATTTTAAACATTTCCTTAAAGCCCTTTCCTTCCACCGTGTTGACTGGCCTCATATCTTGGGCGATGTAATGCACAATCCCCTTAGTGATGTCCTCCTTTCGCTTTGCTGACAGAGGATGAACAAACTCCAGTTGCGTCTGGGTGCTTCCTGACGCCTGTGGCATGGCCTGGGGATGCGCCTAGTACATAACCAATAAAATATATAAACTTTAAGACATAAGACATAGCAAACTCTCTGACACATGTATATCTTGCTTACCGCTTTTAGGTGATAAGCCATATTGGTCGTTGAGCTATGGTAAGTAAGCTTTAGGCCGCATAGCTTGCACTCCACCGTTTTGTCGTCTTTTTTAGTAAAATGTAGCCAGACAAAAGATTTGGATTTCTTGGACATCTTGTCGACTACACCCAAAACAAGTAGCGTTCTAACTGAATGAATACAACAAAACTACATATTCCTTGCTCAGTGAGAAGCAGCGCAGCAGCCATCCATGCATTACACAGCCAGCCACACGTGCAGTTCTGGAATGTTCCACGTGATGCGCTAAACTGGCGCTGTTAAAAAAAGCCTAAATTTAAGCATTTAAAGTTGTGGATAAAACAAAGGCTATTTATATTTAGAACAGTAATAAATAATTGCTTATAAAGGAATAAATATCAAGGAGTAAGAAAATAAAACGGCGGTGATGGGCCAGCGCTTTTTATTGATGAAAAAAAATATTATGCAAATGTTTGACCAATGAGATTGTCAGGCGACCAAGACAGCATCGACCGATTAGTCGACTAAACGACTAAAGTTGACAGCCCTAACTGACAGCAACCCATTCTTTCATCATCACTTCTTGGAGTTGGTCAGAATTAGTGGGTTTTTGTTTGTCCACCCGCCTCTTGAGGATTGACCACAAGTTCTCAATGGGATTAAGATCTGGGGAGTTTCCAGGCCATGGATCCAACATTTCAACGTTTTGGTCCCCGAGCCACTGAGTATCACTTTGGCCTTATGGCACGGTGCTCCATGGTGCTGGAAAATGCATTGTTCTTCACCAAACTGTTGTTGGAAGAAGTTGCTGTCGGAGGGTGTTTTGGTACCATTCTTTATTCATGGCTGTGTTTTTGGGCTAAATTGTGAGTGAACCCACTCCCTTGGATGAGAAGCAACCCCACACATGAATGGTCTCAGGATGCTTTACTGTTGGCATGACACAGCACTGATGGTAGCGCTCACCTTTTCTTCTCCGGACAAGCCTTTTTCCAGATGCCCCAAACAATCGGAAAGGGGCTTCATCGGAGAATATGACTTTGCGAATGGACTGCTGAGGACTGGGGCAAAGTCATATTCTCCGATGAAGCCCCTTTCATGTTTTGTTGAAGTTGAGCAGGAAGACAAAATGGATAGGATTCAAGGGAACTACTGCCCCCTACAGGTCTGGCATGCCTATGAATGTGCTCAAAAGTGCACTTACGCGGTTATGTGTGAATGGAGTTTTTTCTAAAAACGAGGCGGTGTGGACGTTTTTGGGAGGCCGGATATTCGTTTTTAAAAAGACCCGGCTACATGTGGACAGGGCCTAAAACTAAATTAAAATTTCTTGTCAAAATGAACTTTTTGCTTTGTTTGCTGTCAGATTATTTGTGGATCCACAGAAACATAAAGAAGATGAGAAAACATGCAACACATTCCTTATTTTGCACAAAAGTCATTAAAACGGATCATTTTCAGAGCAGGAGGTTTGCTGCTGGGGTGGACAGAAGGAAAGCAGCAGAACAAACACTCAGATGCACTGGGTCTGTTCAGCTAAACGTGGTTTTCATTCTGTTCTTTTGTCATGCATCATTTTCTATTTTTAGTGGAGAAAACAAGACTCGTTACCTGATAAGGTTTATGCTGAATACTAGTAATTAATGCTGTTTTTAACTCAATGACCTGTCTATGAGGGAATTTGTAGAATTTGATTAAAATTCATTTTCAAATATTAAATGTAAGGAAAATGAAACGTTGTTGTAACTCAAGGTTCTTTAAAGAGTTGTGAAGAAATTAAAAAAACAAAGAAAACTCTCCATCCTCCTAAAGGCATTTCTGCTGCATCTAAAACCACTTCTTCTCTGATAGTTTCATAAAACCTGACACTTTCCACATATCTGCAGCATGAGTAAAACAACAATGTGATCATGTTTGTGAGGAAAGATACACCCTGTGTTTAATATAAGATCTAAACTAGAGAATATTGGTCATGAAAGCTGTTCTTAGTGAAGAAACATTACATCATTTAAGGATCTGTAGCCAAAGTATGACCAGGAATGTTTGTTTTGTTTCATCTGTCTGTCCTGTCACAAACAGCGCCCCCTGCTGACCACACAGTATAATCACCCTCTAGCAGGTGACAGGAACCAGCCTGATGAGGAGAACGTGTTCCATAAGGAACCTGTCTTATATCATCTGAGAGGCAGCAGATCAAATGTGTGCACCATTTCATTTCTAATGAGCATTAATTGGAAACATTTCTAGACTTTTAACAGGAAACAGCATGAGACAAAAAAATAAAGATAACAAAGATAACCTTTAGCTCCAGGAACTAGTCTGTGAACACATTAACTCAGAATTAGACATGAAAACATCAGGGACAGGTTTGTTCATGATGATTACACAAATATGAGTCATTATTCCTTCTTGGAGCGGTGAGCTAGAGTCAGCTCCGGCTAATCTGAGATGAAGGTGGGAAGAATCCTCCAGGTTGGGAGGGGTCTCCTCGTCAGGTGGAGGTGTCTTGTTCCTGAGTGATGATGGGAAGGAGGAGAGAGGGACCAATGAATCAGAGCTTCATCTGCAGGAATAAGAGAGTTGGTCCAGAGGAAGGAGCGGCATGTCCTTGTTTTAACTATAATATAATATAATATAATATAATATAATATAATATAATATAATATAATATAATATAATATAAAGGATCTCTCTGGGACAGGGGTGTCAAACTCTAATTCACACTGGGCCAAAAGTCGTGGGCTCCACTCTGATTTACTCTGATGCTCACTGGTCCCAGATCCCTGCATCTCTGGGGTTAGGCTCTGATCTAGAAGATGTTCATCAGTGAGACAACTCCATCTCCATCAAAGTTGCTCACACAGGTATGTGCTGCTGAACATGGAGCAGCTAGCGCTGGAGTTGGGTCAGGAAAGATCTGCATACTCTGACTTGTGCGTGTCACTACACTGGAGTCCAGTCAGCTATGTCTGGAGGTTGGTTGGTGCTCTTTCCACGTCAACCACAAACAGATTACTGAGCTGTTGGAATCTCCATTTCTGGGCTTCAAAGTCAGCAAATCACCAGGTAAACTCAGCGCTGAGTAAAGTCCCAAGTCATCATCACACACTGGTGAAATTACATCTCTGCATTTAACCCATCCCCATGGTGGGGAGCGGCGAGCTGCAGCTGTGGCCGCGCTCGAGAACTATCTGGTGCTTTAACCCCCCAATCCAACCCCTTAATCCCCAGCACGTAAACATAGCCGTGAAGTGTCTGCTGCAGATGTAAGTATTTCCCCTTTAATTAACAAAATTGAGCCCCTCCTCACGCGTGATCGCCCTTAGACAGTTTTGTCTTACATCGGTAGATGTTGGAAACGAATGGAAATGGAGATAGGGCTGCTTCAGAGCATGAGAAAAACAGACTGATCCCCATAAGTAACGCTGCAATAATTCTTATTTTCCACTGCACTGACGAATTTCCGGTTAAAAACCCCGCAAGCGTGAAAAAGGTCTATACTTACGTCTGCAGCAGACACTTCACGGCTATGTTTACGTGCTGGGGCTAAGTGTTAGCCGTCTTAACTCGGATGCGGTACCATGTCTATTCTCCTGGAATAACTTCACCCCAGCAGTCTACATGCTCGGTAACACAAACGGTAGTTTGTGCAGCACAGGAATTGGAGAGCCAGGAGCTAGAAAAGGCAAAGTAGTTGACAAGGCTGGACCATGATGATGCTACGTTAGCCCCCGCAGGTGAGTTCTCCAAAGCTAACTCTGCTATAATGTAAGTTCTTTTATGTGTTCATGACAAGTAAATGATGCTGAACTCATAGTTTAGAGCTGCCACCCACGCAAAACAAAATTAACGCGATGCCACATTAACAGTTTATTGTTCAAACAATATAAATTTCACGTTCATAGACGTTTATCACAGTTGTTCAATATAATTATCATACATTTTATATTACATATTCTATATTATGCATGTGTATTTTGTTAGAACATGATATTATATTGTTTCAAAGTGAAATTTTTATTCTAAGAACGTGAAAATTATATTGTTAGAACAATAAGATCATCATGTTGTAATGTAATATCTCTGTAATTTATTTATTTTTCATGGGTAGCAGCTCTGCGTTCCAGTATCATATTGCTGTGTGTTTGGTCGTCTTCTGCAACCTATTTAGAATTTTATATTGGGCAAATGTAGAAGGTTTTTAGTGCAGACACGATCCATGCTGACTGAAATCTGACCTAGTTAGGAAGGAGTTTTCCCAACGATGGCGCACTTCCGGTTTTTGTGAAAAAGGTCTATTGGGTCCCATTTTTTCAAAGTCTTTGGTTTGACCCGACTGGGATTTGATACCACTAGGCCACCGGAGCTGGTAAGAAGAGTGTTTTCAGTTTGTCCCAGACTGAGGAGGGTAACGCTGCAGACGCTGAGACTGGCAGCATGGACGCACTTCTTGGAAACTAAATTTTCTATTTTTATTCATTTTTTAATTAATAACCTACTGCCCTTGTGTATTTACCTGTATTATTTTTTTCCTATTCTCTAAGCGCATGTGCCTTAATGAGTGATTTTCCCCACTGTAGGATCTTTTCTATAATAAACAGGAAAGGAGGGGGCACTTCTACTGCAAAGAACTATGGGATTGGTCGTCTTTGTGGCAAACAATCTGGCCAAATATAAAGACCGTGGGCCAGATTTGGCCTGAGGGCCTGGGTTTGACACCTGTGCTCTGGAAAAAAGGGTGCTTAAAATCTAGGTATAAAGATGATCATGACTATGATGAGACATAAACAATAACAACAGCTAACACTGGTTAATCTTATAACTAACAGGTGATTAAAATAATTTGAGACGTTATAAATCCTGTTACAAGCAGATAAAAACACACTTTACCTTGTTTTGTCAATGTTCTTTAAAAATAATCTCTGTGTTTTATTATTATTTTAGATC
Organism: Aphyosemion australe; assembly: GCA_006937985.1. NCBI lineage: Eukaryota > Metazoa > Chordata > Actinopteri > Cyprinodontiformes > Nothobranchiidae > Aphyosemion > Aphyosemion australe. The sequence continues at coordinate 5,820,941 of SSNS01000003.1, read as the reverse complement.
ACCATGTTTGGAAGCGAGAACCAACAAAAACAACGCTGCAGAATCATCCCACGGTCACAAGCAGATTATCGGGATGTTACGATGATTTTCCCATCAGAGCATCTCGTTCACAGCAGCAGCAGGTGATGCCACCGGATCGGGATACCGCTGTAAGCGCTCGATAATCTACTTAAAGTATTTACCCCCTTGGATGAGTCCACACACCCTGATGGAGGCAGTTGTATTGAACATCATTCTTACTTTCACATAGAAAGGAGGAATTACAATGAAATTCCTCTGCAGATAAAGGGCTGCACAGGCCCTACAGACTCCAAATACAGAGGAACATCATGGGATATAAAATGAAAGTATTTTAATCAGAGTCGTGCAATACTGCATGGACCTAAGTGTCTCTTTATTATTCTTCTGCCAAATTTAACACTGAACAGGAGTGCGTACCCACAGGACTATATCCACAGGACTGGAAATTTGCATCTGTTACTCCCCTTTTTAAAGGGGGAGATCATTCGGACCTAAGCTGTTATAGGCCATCTCTAGCTTGCCTTGCCTCTCTAAAGTCATTGAAAAGTTAATCAACAAACAGCTAACTCACTATCTGGAATCCAGCAGTATTATTACCCCCATGCAGTCCGGCTTCAGAACTGGCCATGGATGTGTCTCTGCAACACTTAAAGGAACTAGAGGCAGGATCTTTAAAAAATCTGTAAAAAATTAAACATGTATGTTCATTTTTTCAAAGCTAATGGGTGATGAAGCGTTATAAACCAAAAAGAATGAGGCCACCCATGTATCGTTCCATTTTCTTGAACAGGCTGTTTGCTGCAAAATGCGCTGCAGTTCGGTCACGAATTTCCCGCGCTGCCCTACGGATGTGGCGTCAATTGACACTGCTTGCGCGTTCACGACAGCTTCAAAACAGAAAGAAAATGTGTTCGACACTGCAGATCGGTAGGTGGCGCTATTGCACCTTAAGTTGCTTGCCAACCGCCAAACTCCAAAAGAAGAACTGTGGGAATGGATTCTACTGCAACCAGCAAACGACCAAGCGTGGCACAAAGGAAGTTTATTCAGCGGCATCTCGTGAGTCAAAAACCAAATATGGTAAAAGACAGGCAGGGACCCGAATCTATATCGGATACGTGATTGACGAATGGAGGCTGCTTCAACTATATCTGGGACTCAAAAAGGATGCTGCCATGGCTCATTTCCTAGTGAGCAGGTAAGAAACATTATAGGTTGTGTTTAGAGATGATGACAATGATCTGACCTCACCGATGACTCAGAGAGAGCTAGCGTGCAGTAGCATTAGCTGTGATCATGCTACAGTAGTAGCATTAGCTGTGATCAGGGCTGCAGCGTGGATTGCTTCGCCGCAATATTGTCCGTGAGAGCGGCGGGGAGTTGCCTTTTCAGCGTGAAATATTGGAGGTGTGGCGTGAGAGCGTTTGAAGAGGGTCAGGTAATGGTATTTTTGTGTTTGTGTAACATAGCCGTCTGTGCACGCTCCCGTGCTGGGCTGCAGTTACTCGCAGAGCCGGGTGCGTCGCTCATGAGCATCGTTTCTTTTTTCCTGCCTCTAGTTCCTTTAAAGTGCTAAATGACATCATATGTGCCATTGACAATAAGGAATTTTGTGTGGCTGTGTCCTTTGACTCTGTGGACCATAACATCTTACTTAGCAGGCTCAAACATATAGGATTTTCTCAGGTTTAGAAGTCATATCTTAGGCAGTATGCAAACAGTGCGCTGGTTACCAGTCTACTCCTCTACCTCTATCTATGGGCGTTCCTCAAGGGTCGATACTGGGCCCATCCATCCATCCATTTTCATCCGCTTATCCAGAGTCGGGTCGCGGGGGCAGCAGCTTAAGGAGGGAGGCCCAGACTTCCCTCTCCCCAGCCTCCCAGTTGGATGTGCCCGGAAAACCTCACCAGGGAGGCGTCCAGGAGGCATCCTAATCAGATGCCCGAGCCACCTCAACTGGCTCCTCTTGATGTGGAGGAGCAGCGGGTCTACTCCGAGCCCCTTGCGGATGGCCGAGCTTCTCACCCTATCTCTAAGGGAGAGCCCAGCCACCCTGTGAAGAAAACTCATTTCGGCCGCTTGTATCCGCGATCTCGTTCTTTCGGTCACTACCCAAAGCTCGTGACCATAGGTGAGGGTAGGAACGTAGATCGACCGGAGCTGATTCTCATCCCAGCTGCTTCACACCCGGCTACGAACTGCTCCAGCGAAAGCCGGAGATCACGTTCTGACGAAGCCAGCAGGACCACATCATCTGCAAAAAGCAGAGACCTGATCCTTAGGCCACCAAAATGGATCCTCTCACCACCTTGACTGCACCTAGAAATCCTGTCCATAAAAGTTATGAACAGAATCGGTGACAAAGGGCAGCCTTGGCAGAGTCCAACTCTCACCGGAAACGAGCCCGACTTACTGCCGGCAATGTGGACCAAGCTCTGACACTGGTCGTACAGGGACCTAACAGCCCGTATCAAGGGGCCTGGTACCCCATACTCCCAGAGTACCCCCCACAGGGCCCCCCGAGGGACGCGGTCAAACGCCTTCTCCAAATCCACAAAACACATGTAGATTGGTTGGGCGAACTCCCACGCACCCACCAGGACCCCCCCAAGGGTATAGAGCTGGTCCAGTGTTCCACGGCCAGGACGAAAACCACATTGCTCCTCCTGAATCCGAGGTTCGACTATCCGACTGACCCTCCTCTCCAGAACCCCTGAATAGACCTTACCAGGGAGGCTCAGGAGTGTGATCCCCCTGTAGTTGGAACACACCCTGCGGTCCCCTTTTTTAAATAGGGGGACCACCACCCCGGTCTGCCAATCCAGTGGAACTGCCCCCGATGTCCACGCGATATTGCAGAGCCGCTTCAACCAACACAGCCCCACAGCATCCAGAGCCTTAAGGAAATCCGGGCGGATCTCATCCACCCCCGGAGCCCTGCCACCGAGGAGTTTTTTGACCACCTCAGTGACCTCAGCTCCAGAGATTGGAGAGCCCAACCCAAAATCCCCAGACTCTACTTCCATCCTGGAAGACGTGCCGGTGGGATTGAGGAGGTCTTCGAAGTACTCGGCCCACCGATTCACAACGTCCCAAGTCGAGGTCAACAGCACACCCTCCCCACTGTAAACAGTGTTGGTAGTGCACTGCTTTCCCCTCCTGAGACGCCGGATGGTGGACCAGAATCTCCTCGAAGCCGTACGGAAGTCTTGTTCCATGGTCTCACCGAACTCCTCCCATGCCCGGGTTTTTGCCTCCGCGACCACCCGAGCCGCATTCCGCTTGGACTGCCGGTACCTATCAGTTTTACATAGTGCTAAGCAATTTTGTCAGAAATGAACAAATACTTCCAAAAACTATGAAATGACATTTAAAGAACATTTAATGTTCTTTAAATGTCATTTAGTACAAAATCTTAATTGTTATGTTTGTGTTATGATTGTTTTTCCAAACAATGCAACACAAAAATTCTCATGAAATGAATAAAGCTGAAGATATTTATAATAAAATACAAGCTAAATGTGATGAAAACACAAAATTCTAAACAGTTTGGACTGAAGTAAAAAATATAAAAACAGAAATAACATTTCTTCCTGATTTTCCTCATTCATTCAATCTTTTTAATGGGTTTTTTGCTCATGAAAGTTAAGTTTTGCTTCACTAGTGAATAACTGCAGGTAAAATGATGCAGTGCTGCGTTTTTTGTTGACAATATTAAAATAAGGTTGGAGGTTTATCCTTTTTCTCTGCTGCTGATCCACGTCTCTCTCTCTCTCTCTCTCTCCGAGGAGGGTAATGCTGCAGACGCTGAGACTGGTAGCAAGGACATAATACAGTATAATATATTTATCCTTTTCTGGGGAAAAAAAACGTGTTTCCTAGCGGGAAAATGATGGAAAATAATTGAAAAGCATTGGTTTAAAGTGATATGTTTATGTAGGAATAAAGCACTTTAATCATCTTCGGTACGTTCATTCTGTGTATGTCTAATTTAATCTTTTAACTTTTCGTTCTTTTTAAAACACAGATAGGAGATCTTTTTACCTTTTTATGCTGACGTTTCGATCATCACTGCGATCTTCTTCTGAGCTAAGCTGCTAAAAGCAGCTTCACGGAAGTGGAAGTGAAGCTGCTTCGTGCTGAAAGCAGGAGTCAGCACCGGCCGGCGAGCAGAGTTACAGCGTGATTCACATCACCTGTGGGTGACTGTCAAAGAAAACGGATAAATCCTCACAACGACTGCAAAACCAGGTAAGTCTTCATTAATCAGTGTTCTCATTTCTTTATTTATTATTATAATGATCGTGGGTTGAAACACCTGAATCAGAACGCTAAAACAACACGACTCCGTGGATTTAAAAATACACAAAGATGAATATTTTCAAAAACATCGTCTCTTATTAACAAAGACTTAGTCAGAAGGACTTACCATGAACAAATGAGCCTCACAAACTGTCCGATGCTGCAGGAATCCAGGCTGTCTTCGGACAGTCGGGTCGCCCGTAATCATCTCTTTCGTATTTCCCGCTCCTTTATGGAGGAAATTCCAATACAACTTTTTATCAAGCCTCCCACGGGCCGAACGATCAACCACACATCAAGAATGATCCACCTGCTTCACTAAATCCTCCTCCAAATGTGCAAAACAAACAAATTATAGGCAAAATACGCCATTTCTTGCCACCCAATCCTGTGATGCAATGCGAAAAACATAAACATTCACGTCACAAAATATCCTCCCATTAGGGGCCTGCATTAATCTCCGTACTGCTAAATAAATCATTAAAGCTCCACCTTTAAGAGTGGATGTACCTGACAAGGTAGCTAAGTTATTAGATGTCAGTTCCTGCTTTAGGATCTGAGTTTACTTTAATTCAAAGTTTTGTTTTGTTTAAACTTTGTCCTGTGAGTCCTGATCCTGAGAGGTGAGCTGAGGTAAAGTAAATTAAAGTGTTCTGGTTGTCTCATTACCTTCCAGCAAGTTCAAATCTTGTTCTTGGCTCTGAGCCTCGACTGACTGAAGAATTAAACCGTCACCCTGCTGTGAGGCGTCTCCTGATCAGTTTTAAAGATCAACTCAGATACTTAAAGGTGCTGAACACTCGTTTAATCAATACATTTGCAGTGGTTCCTAGTAGGAATGAAATACCTTGTAAGCCATAAACAGTGTGTGTGTGTGTGTGTGTGTGTGTGTGTGCGCGTGCGTGTGTGTGTTTTGGTGGGTGGGTGGGAGGTGGTAGTGGTGTGTGTGTGTGTGTGTGTTGGGGGGTTTGAAGAGAGACAAGTGAAAGCAGAAACTAAACTACAGTCAGGGTTTCTCAGTAAGTCCCCACTCAAGCCTTATAAAAAATTGATTAATAGATCTCTTAACAAAAAGGCTTTAAAAACAATAATATTTGCACTACATATAAATTATTTGAATTTATTTCATATTTTTGCACCCTGGCACATGCTCTGTGTTCAATTTTGTATACATTTTGTGATTTTGTATACTGTTTGTTTGCTCAATAAAGTTCTGAAAAGAAAATAAAGTCCCCACTCAAGCAGTGAGTCAAGAATGAGTGTGTGGCAAAGACAGGCTGCTTGTATAAGAGTTGTAGAAGGTAAATGAACAAGGAAGAAAAATACCGGCCCAAACCGGACCACAAGCTGTGGATCCATAGACATGAATACATAGATGCCCCATTGGGCGCTGGAGATCATAACAGCATTGTCGCCATATTGGATGGGTTCATTACTCTCCAAACCCAACTGGATTCTAAGCAGAGTGAGCAACTATGCTCATTTTTTCTACAGTCTACGGTTGCAACAACCAGCGTACTCTTGAAAACAGATCATGTGGAATTACTATTGACTTTTCTAGCCTACCTGTTGGGATTTTATGTTCTAATTTATTTCCATTTATTTTATTTTATTATATTTATATTTTAACTATCATGCCTTACCATGTGTCTGATTTTGTTTTAAAAGCATAATAAAATGTGTTTTTTCGTTAGGTAAGCACCTTCCTTGGTAGAAATAAATAAACTGGTGGCCAATAGGCAGTGCCAGTCCACGGGGCATCTACTTATATATGTCTGTGTGTGGATCTATCTGGTCTTCATTGATAGTCTGGATTTTACCAGTATATCCTGGAACCTGAGTGGTGAGTGCTTGTTTATCTCCATGGATGCCAACCCTCTTCACACGCTCTCACGCCACTCCTTCAATATCTCACGCTGAAAAGGCAAAGCCAGGCCCCCCCCAACGCATGTAAGAGTTCAAAAGTTGGCAGCCCTGTTTCTCTCTTTCAACAAGGCCGTTGCTAGCTGAAGCTAACAGCTTAGGCTGGTGCTAACAGAAGCTCAGCTTACCGTGGCTCTGCCGTAGCGTTACTGCGACCAGCTTTTAAATATTGTTGAAGTCGGTTGAAACGTGTAGATGTAGCAGGTGTGGTTACCTTGTGTTAAGGAAGGCTTTCTCAGAACAGAATTTTTTCTCTTGCCTTTTTCAACTTTCTAATTTACATAAAAAGTAGGTCACACGTGGCTTTGACTTTTTGGCATGCTGCTGTTGACCACCCAAGCTGTCTTATTCAACAACAAGGAAAATGTTGGTTTACATTCTATATTCCCTTTAAAACCAACGTGACAACATAAAACATCCATCCATCCATTTTCTCCCGCTTATCCGGAGTCGGGTCGCGGGGGCAGCAGCCTAAGGAGGGAAGCCCAGACCTCCCTCTCCCCAGCCACTTGGGCCAGCTCCTCCGGGGGAATCCCAAGGCGTTCCCAGGCCAGCCGAGAGACATAATCTCTCCAGCGTGTCCTGGGTCTTCCTTTGGGTCTCCTCCCGGTTGGACGTGCCCGGAAAACCTCACCAGGGAGGCGTCCAGGAGGCATCCTAATCAGATGCCCGAGCCACCTCAACTGGCTCCTCTCGATGTGGAGGAGCAGCGGGTCTACTCCGAGCCCCTCCCGGATGACCGAGCTCCTCACCCTATCTCTAAGGGAGAGCCCAGCCACCCTGCGAAGAAAACTAATTTCGGCCGCTTGTATCCGCGATCTCGTTCTTTCGGTCACTACCCAAAGCTCGTGACCATAGGTGAGGGTAGGAACGTAGATCGACCGGTAAATTGAGAGCTTCGCCTTTCGACTCAGCTCTCTCTTCACCACGACAGACCGGTACAACGCCCCCATCACTGCAGACGCAGCACCAATCCGCCTGTCGATCTCACGCTCCACCCTTCCCTCACTCGTGAACAAGACCCCGAGATACTTAAACTCCTCCACTTGGGGCAGGACCTCGTCCCTGACCTGGAGAAGGCATTCTACCCTTTTCCGACTCAAGACCATGGTCTCGGATTTAGAGGAGCTGATTCTCATCCCAGCTGCTTCACACCCGGCTGCGAACTGCTCCAGCGAAAGCCGGAGATCACGTTCTGACGAAGCCAACAGGACCACATCATCTGCAAAAAGCAGAGACCTGATCCTTAGGCCACCAAAACGGATCCCCTCACCACCTTGGCTGCACCTAGAAATTCTGTCCATAAAAGTTATGAACAGAATCGGTGACAAAGGGCAGCCTTGGCGGAGTCCAACTCTCACCGGAAACGAGCCCGACTTACTGCCGGCAATGCGGACCAAGCTCTGACACTGGTCGTACAGGGACCTAACAGCCCGTATCAAGGGGCCTGGTACCCCATACTCCCAGAGTACCCCCCACAGGGCCCCCCGAGGGACGCGGTCGAACGCCTTCTCCAAATCCACAAAACACATGTAGATTGGTTGGGCGAACTCCCACGCACCCTCCAGGACCCCCCCAAGGGTATAGAGCTGGTCCAGTGTTCCACGGCCAGGACGAAAACCACATTGCTCCTCCTGAATCTGAGGTTCGACTATCCGACGGACCCTCCTCTCCAGAACCCCTGAATAGACCTTACCAGGGAGGCTCAGGAGTGTGATCCCCCTGTAGTTGGAACACACCCTGCGGTCCCCCTTTTTAAATAGGGGGACCACCACCCCGGTCTGCCAATCCAGTGGAACTGCCCCCGATGTCCACGCGATATTGCAGAGCCGCGTCAACCAACACAGCCCTACAGCATCCAGAGCCTTAAGGAAATCCGGGCGGATCTCATCCACCCCCGGAGCCTTGCCACCGAGGAGTTTTTTGACCACCTCAGTGACCTCAGCTCCAGAGATTGGAGAGCCCAACCCAAAATCCCCAGACTCTGCTTCCATCCTGGAAGACGTGCCGGTGGGATTGAGGAGGTCTTCGAAGTACTAATTTTATTTGTGTATTTCAAATTAGGTTTTATAATCTGCTGTTTTATGTTGTCTTGTTGTCTTGTTGTCTTGTGTACTTCGAAGACAACATAAAACAGCAGATTATAAAACCTAATTTGAAATACACAAATAAAATTAGATCAAATCAGCACGGAGTCAGCTGGAGGAGAAAGTAGCTTCAGCCGACAGGATCTGGAGTCTTACTTCCTGATATGTGGACATCTCTCCTCTGATTGGCTAACAGCAACACGACTCTACCACTGACTCAGTTTGCGCTGCAACGTTGATGTTTTATCTCCACAAATAACACAAGCCTGGAGGAGTTCTGCTGTGTGGTGGACTTGCTAATGCTAACGGTTAGCTTCTACTAGCCCAGACGTTCTCTGTTGTTTCCTGGACGCTAAACCAACAACAGCCTTCCCCGTCGTGAGTCAAGATGGGTGAGTCCATGAATGTTAAGTGACAGTGTGACGTAGATATGTCAGGATTTTCTAATCCTAGAGTTTCTATTTTCTATCAGAAGCTAATGCAGGAGATAGGTGGAGGAGACTATTTTCATGTTCAGCCTGCATGAAAATCTCAGAGTGACGCATCATAATCAGAAATAATAATAAAAAATAGTTTCTTAGTGTTCCACACCTTTAAACTCTGAGGGACAATTAAAGTTTTCGGATTCTGGGATGTTGGATCAGGATTCTGTCTCTATCTCCTGAGCTCAGGCTGCTGGAGGAGAAGTCAGCCAAGTTCACGTACTGTGGGTCCAGACTCATGATGATCTAATTCCTAAAAGCTGCTCATAAATACCCGTCCTGTTTTGGCAACAGAGCTTTAATCCCTGTTGCTGGTGGTGAACTTCATCCAGCTGGAAAAACCGACACCAACCAGCGGATCAGCTGATTCTCAAACCCAGGGGACGTGATGCTGAGCAGGATTCTGTCCCGGTCTAAAAAACAATCTGACAATTTCAGTGTAAGCTTTGTTCTGATGGACCCAAAAGTCCCAAATGACTCATCCTTTATTTAATCTGAACCAGTGATTTAGTGAGGCACTGCAGCTCAGAACGTCCTGGGCTCAAAGAACTGTGGTTCTGGAGCTAATCTGGACTAGTCTGGCCAAGAACCATTGACAGCTCTCAGTCGTGCGGCTGGATCTACGGTTGTCTTTCAAACTGTCAGCACGCAATTGGATAGCGCTAGGACCAATCAGAGTAACGAACAACGTGACGTAATCACAGCGACGGAAAAGCGGGAGGCTTTAATGGCGTCTAACATCAATGATTTCTGTCGTTTTTGTATGAAAAACACGCAAATATCAGGTGTACTGGGACATTGCACTACTTAGTTTGATAAAAATAAGAAGCCGCTAAGTATATCAGACAGACTTACGCACGTTGGAGTCTAAATAATCCAATGTTGATGACAAAGCCGTTTCAAACGAACGTGGTTTCTGCGTTGTCGCCATGTTGTTTGTGTTCGCGGTTGCAGCTCTGACGTCATCGGCTACTCCCGCTCTGTGATCGGCCCACAATATAGAGCGCTGCGATTGGCCCAACCAAAACTATAGCAAGCTGTGATTGGACAGCCACAGCAGTGGTTTGGGCTGCGAGGGTTCCTATGAAGCGTGCCTAGACCAAACTCTGCAAAGCAAGAATTTGGTCTAGTTCACTAGGCTAAATCTGGACACCAGGCCCAGTAAAGTTTGATAGACACGTTTCTGTCAGATTTGATAGAAATGCCAGAGATGGTTCAGGATTCTGTCTCTGGAGCGCTGCAGGACACTGGAGGAGTCTGTAGGTCCTGGTTCTGGTACTCTCAGAGGAACTGGACCTACTGGGAGCCAGTGCAGAGACTTAAAGACCCACTCCAATGAAAATCGTGTTTTTTCTGTTTTTAACCTGTTCTTGAGGCATTTTTCTTATGCTACAGGACATATCTAAAGAAATTTAAGCTCAAAATGGCATTTCTGAGTATTTCTGCATTCAAATCGCTGTGCATCAGTAGCAGACGAAAAAATGCAGCCTAAAACTGACTGGGTTTGTGATGTCACAAAACCACTGGGCGGAGCCCAAACTCCTAATTCAACCATCGGCCTGTATTGATGGTGCTGATGTAATGCTAGCAGCCAGTGCTGCATGCTAGCACAGAGAGCTAGCATAAACAGAAAGCTCTGAACAACTGGGAAAAGAGGGGCGGCGTGGGGGGGGAGGGTGCTTAGGGATGACGTCTAGAGGACAGGTAGTGGATTTTGTATGTGAGATAAAATCACAGTGAGAAACATAATTGTCTGTTTTGTGTGTTTGTTGTTGGATCTGTGTTTCTGATGTTTCTATGTTTAAATTCTAAACTAAACGTGACGTCAGTGTGAACTACAGCAGCACGCTGAAGCTGGATCTGAAACAGACCTGGATCTGATCTGAAGGACCCATCTGAGTCAGGTTTGATATGTTCTTGTCTGCAGTGTGAAAATATCTTGAGCTTCTTCTTTGCTTACCTCACCTGTAATCAACCAGTAATCACCCTCATTCATTCATTCATTCATTCATTCATTCCATAAACAGTGCTGGATTTTCTGTGTGCACTTTCAGATTGTTCATCCTTTCTGATTAATGAAAGTTCTCTTTCTCCCTCTAAACGTTGTGCAGGGTGGTGCTGGATCTCTCCAGGGCAGCCTTGCTGGTGTGGGGAAATTCTGCTCCTTCCCCTTGGGATGCTTGCCCTGCTCTAACTACACGTGATCACTGGATTGAAAGGTGGAAGTCGTTTATAACTGTGGAGGTGAACGCACGGCCGCGGGGGAGAGGGAGGCGAGATGACAGACACGGTTGACGCAGCAGAAGAAGCAGCCCTGGAGCGAGGAGACAGCAGCTGCAAATGACAGATCAGACCCGTTCTACTACAGGACACGGACAGAGGGCTCTCTGATCCCTGAGAGAGACGCTGGCTGTGGGAAGCAGCAGAAACAGTAAATAAAACTTGCAGACGGTTGAAAGCTGGTGTGCCGTTTTCACATTGCCTTTTGGATGCATGTGGGCTACTGTAGCTGCAGTACCTACTCTGACCTGCGTGGCGCTAAGGAGTTGATTATTTTTACACACTGGTGCTTTAAAACATTAGAAATGACTGATAAAATGTTCAGTTAGGATTTAAACCGGAGCATCGATAGTATATTTAGTGCTGTGGTCTGTTTTGCACTGACAGCCTCTTTGTTATGGGTCGCTGTTTGGTTTTGTGTTTCTCTATTGTGCAGATTATCCAGGATTATTAGCTTATCCAAAGTGAGCTTTGTTGGCTGAGAAACAAGTTGAACAACTTTAAAGCTCCATTATGAAAACAGATCGAGTCTGTTGTGTTTACGGTGGAATCCTGCTCACGTTCTGCACTCTGACTGGAACCCTGGAAGCTGCTGTTTTATGGTGTAAGACGGTTTAGAACAAAGATCTGAGATTTGTCTGGTTATCTGAGTAAACACGCAGGTGTGTGCGTGAGCGTGTGTGTGTGAGCGTGTGTGTGTGAGCGTTTGTGTGTGAGCGTGAGTGTGTGAGTGTGTGTGTGTGAGCGTGAGTGTGTGTGTGAGCGTGTGTGTGTGAGTGTGTTTGTGTATGTGTGTGTGTTTGTGTGTGTGAGTATTTGCGTGAACGTGTGTGTGTGCATGCGTGTGTGATTGTGTTTGTGTGTTTGCATGTGTGTGTGTGCGTGTGTGTGTGTGTGCATGTGTGTGTGTGCGT
>SSNS01000003.1:5791923-5806199 GCA_006937985.1 Aphyosemion australe | reverse complement strand
AACGGAATCTACGAGTTCATCATGAAGAACTTCCCGTACTACCGGGAGCACAAGCAGGGCTGGCAGAACTCCATCCGGCACAACCTCAGCCTCAATAAGTGCTTCGTGAAGGTGCCGCGGCACTACGACGACCCGGGCAAAGGGAACTACTGGATGCTGGACCCGAGCAGCGACGACGTGTTCATCGGAGGGACCACCGGGAAGCTGCGCAGACGCTCCGCCACCTCCCGGGGGAAGCTGGCGATGAAGCGCGGGCTGCGCTTCGCTCCTCTCGGGTTGGGGATTAACGAGCGGGCGAACAACCCGCTCTACTGGCAGATCTCTCCGTTTCTCTCCCTCCACCATCACCATCATCATCACCCACACTACAACGGATCCTCACCCGGGTTTTTGAACCAGGCCGCCGGCTACGGGTCGCTGCTGCCCGCCGTGGAGCAGCTGAGTAACGGGGACCTCGGGCGCTCCATCCTCGGCGGGTCTGCCGCCGGGGCGCTGGGCTTAACGAACAGTTACGGGATGAACACGTCTCCTGTTGGTCTGCTGTCCGGTCAGACTGGGGGGTATTTTGTCTCAGGAAGCCAACACGCTGCTGCAGCACCGGGGCCGCCCGGTGGAGGCCCCCCGCCACCACCTCCTCCTCCGCCGCACCTCCAGCAGGGCGCTCCGGGCTACGGCGGCCTGGCGGCCAGCAGCTCCCCGCAGGCTCTGCTGTCGGACTCCCTAAGAAACAGCTCCCTACCGGCCTTCTCTCCGGGGGTGTCCGCGGGATTCCCCGGGGTGCTGTCCCATCAAAAGAGGGTGACCTCCAACGCCTTCCTAAACTGACCCCCCCTCACCCATAACTGTCCGTGGATGTCGGGCACGAACAAAGACGTCATTAGAGCGCAGATGAGGAGTGGTAAATATCAAACCTGATCTGAGTCAGTAGAGAACTTTATGGCCATATTCCGCCCCGCAGCGCAGCGGAGCGATTCTGATTATTTTTACGCATTTTGCTGAAAAAAGGGAGAAACTTTTGTTACCCGCGGGTTGTACAACTGTAACTAGACTTGCCAAAGGTAACTCAGTATATTTCAAGCTATTTATATCCTGTACAAAGATTTTCAGTATTTTCGTTGAGTCTTTTATTTATGTTTTGTATTTATTGTACAATGTATTTAAATTCTATTTCTCAGTGTAAACGCGTCAGTATTAAGACAATAGAGGGTTCATTATTTATGGGTTTAGAGACAATCAGGAGATAAATAACAGACAATCAATGCTCTCCGTTTATTTAAGAGAAAAACTTTGAATAATTTTTATTATGAATAAACGAATAAAGCCTTAAAAATTAGAGAAACAATCAGGGTTTTAGAGGAAGAAGAAGCCTAAATCATATCTGCTCAGGTTTGACCCGGAAAGGCCTAAAAACAGGTGAAATAATCAGGAGTGAGGAGTTTCCTTCCAAAACCAAACTTTGTTTCTGTCTGACAGGTCAGAAGCTCACGCGACGTTTTCTAGAAGATAAATGAGTCAGAAATGTTTTTGGAACCAAACTCTTCATATTTTATGCAAATGGAAGCTGGAGTTTAAAAAACCCAACTCTTTATTTCTGTGTGTGTGTGTGTGTGTGTGTGTGTGTGTGTGTGCGTGTGTGTGTGTGTGTGTGTGTGTGTGTGTGTGTGTGTGTGTGTGTGTTTGGAGGCCTGAATGAGCGTAAACCCCTCTGCGCATGTGCGTAAAGGGCCGCCCCGCACTCAAACATGGCTCTTTGCTTGCAGCGACCCCCCACCCCCACCCCACGCTCTGATCCCACTCGCTAACCCGCTGACCTGCTTCCATTTCCCCGTGAACGCGCTGCTCAGACCCGCGGAGGCCTCCGGTTGTTCCAGGAGTAAAGACCGAACCAACAGCTTCAGGACGCGTGTCGAGTCCGGTCCGCTCCTGCTGCTCACGCGCACGTCTAGACGCACAACAATAGAAATGTCACCATAGAAGGAGAGTGTGGAAATGTTACGCATGTAAACAGAACAATCTCAGCTCTCCTCCGCAGAATCGAGCGGGTTTCCTCCAAAAGAGGTTCGTTTTAGCGCATTTTTGCAGTTTTTTTTTTTTTTGCGCAACATGAACCTGAAAATCCAGGATCTCCTAAACTTGCACGACAATCAACACAACTGGGTTCCCCAGCCTGCAGCAAACATGTATATGCAATTTATTATTTTGTGTTTTCTCTCCCTAAAGTGGGAGTGAAAGAATAAATGTTTGATCAAAATCAACCCAGGCACATTTTAAATCAAATAACCAGATTCCATTTATTTAAAATTAAAATTAGGAGTCAAAAATAATCACAAAGCATTTACTGCAACTGAATTGTGCAAAACCTCTAAAAATATGAAAGAAAATAAATAAATTAAACCCCAAAACGTTATTAATTCAGACTTTCTGCTGATTGTTTTAATTCAATATTTTTTTAATTAGGTAAAATAAAAAAACTGTTTAATTTATCCTGTCCAGTTATTTTTTTATATAAAATAAAAGAAAAAATTCAAATTTATTTATATTAAATAGTTATTAAAATCAATTCCTTCATAAAAAAAAACATGTTGAAATATACAAAAGCTAAATGTTTCCACACGAGAAAACTAAAACGCTCAGATCTCAGGTCAGTTCTGTTCCAGCAGATAAATAAACAGGTGAGTTGGCCTAATGATGCAATAAAACATTTTATAATTAAATCAGGTGTGGAGTAAAAAAACTGCTGTTAATTAGAAACATCAGCAGCTTTTTATTGGAGCACAAATTCAGTTGAGTGAAAACTGGAGCTGCTGAACTTAAACTTCCCTCCAACATGTTTTTTTTATTTTATTTTCCAGTTAAACACAGACGACCTGCAGCTCCTGCTGCCCAATAAAGAATCAATCCTGTAGAAATAAAAACTAAATAAAGCAGGCCCACACACACACACACACACACACACACACACACGCACACACACACACACACACACACACACACACACACTGAACTGTTTCTATCTCTGTGTCACTTTTATGTTTAGTTTATTTTTGTTTTTTGGGGCTTTGTAAAAAAAGTGACGGGTTTGTCTGTTTTTAATTTTTTGCACTTTTGTAGTTAGTCTTCACTCGTATGGAGTCTGTACCGTCTGTTTCGTTGCTGTCTGGTTTATTTGATTTTTATTTCCAGAGAAACTAAAATTGATTAAAAAGACTGAAATAACCTGAAGCAGCTTCTGCCTGATGATGTGCAGCAAGAGAAAACAAACTCTTAGCTTATTTTAATAATAACCTCTCATTATTTATATATAATGTTAATTTTCCGTTAGATTTTTTTCCACTTAGGAATTTATTTACATAAACAGAAGAAAACAACATTTCTGTGTATTTTATAAATCATAAATAATTATTTCTGTTTCCTCGACTTTCATCTACAGGCGTTTAATTATAAATAATGTCTGAAATGAAGTTTGACTTTTAAAAAGCAGGTTTAGTATCAGGATTTATTAAATCATTAGTTCAGTTTAAGTTAATGTAGAATTATTCAGCCTTCAGAAGTAGATTTTTTACACATTTGAGGTTTTAAACGTTTGTTTTTCCACCAATGTTTGGTTGAACAAAGTCAAACTCCTCCAGGCCTCGTCTCGTCTTCTCGTGTTTCTATAAGTGAGGAATCACAGTTTGAATTCAGCAGGTTTATAAATATTTATTCACTTTCTTATTGAATTTAAAAGTCTGAATCCAAAGGCCTCCGTGCCTGATGAGCTGGAGTTTTCCTGCAGCAGCAGCTGCTGTGTTTCCTCTCCAACGTTCAGCTTTAGTGACCTAGAAACAAAAACGCAGATTTCAGGCTTTAAAGCTGTTTGTCTTTTCTTTTTTAAACATAAAGTTGTTTTATTTTACCAATGTAAAATACTTGAATGTAAAACCAAAGAGACAGAACTGAAAGTATTTCTGTTAAGAATTAGAATCAAAATGGTTTTATTGCCAGATGTGTGAGAAATCACAACATTAGGAAATTGATGCGGTACTTGGTGCAAAAAGAAAGATAAAAAATAAGAGATAAGCAAATATAGGAAGTATTAATATACTCATGATAAAATAATTAATATAAAAAGTGGCAATAACTAGAGAAGCAGCTACTATAGCAAACCTGAGTGAGGAGCATTGAGGTGAGGTCAGATTCAGGTTTCTGTTCTGAGATCAGCTTCAGACACGTCAGGATTTCTTTCCTTGTCTTCATCAGAGGACGTAAACGGTTTTCACATTCAGATAAACATACTTCAGTTTATTGTTATTATTGTTTCTGAATCTGAAGGATAGCTTGTTAAAAATTAGATGTTAATTTGAGTTAACATGCCGTCACCAATCAGCTAGATCACCTTCAACTAACGGTATCATTTAATAACATAACATTTAGAGCATGCCCCTAGTGGCCGTCAGCCGTACTGCAGGAGGTCAGAAGCATCTTCCTCCCTGGTGGCGTGCAGATATATTTTGGTGGAAGCACCAGTGCTGGGATAGTTCATTTTATAGATGAACTAGTTCAAAGTTCAGTCATACATTTTAAAATGAACTAGTTCAGCTCACAGTTCATCATTAAATTGTTTCGATCTAACAATCCTCATCATTGTGTGTGGAGAAAAGTGTAAAAATTAAAATAAATGTTGATACAAAACTACCTAGGGAGCCATGTTGACGCGTGCACTGTGTGAGCGGTTCTGGTACATTTGGGTTGCAGCGCTGCTTCAACAGTGCGATAAACTCACGAGGGACGAGCAAAATACCAAACATGTTTGATATTCATGCAACTGCATGATTGTTGATCAGAAGCTGGTCGTGAGGTGTTAATCGCCTCTCGTAACCTCCTGTATACTACACAACGCATAACTCGCTCCAACCTCAAAAATTCTCACACGAGAGGAAAATCGGCTTAAAGCAGTAAAGAAAATTGCACAGTGACTTAAATAAATCAGAATATGGGACTTTGTACGCGTGGAAGACAACATCAGAACAGGAGTGGGCCAAGAACGGAGCCTTGAGGAACTCCACATGTAAGTAAAGCTGCAGCTGAACAGTACTGGTTTATGCTGGGAATCACCAGTAAACCAGTAAATCACATCACATAAGGTGCCTCAATGTTGTTTCCTTTCTGTAAAAGTTTAAAAATCTCATGAGGAAAAAAACTAAAACACAAGTTTGTCTGTCTCCATCTCGCCCCGTATCCATTTCTGTCCCCTCATGTCTCTGGTCCACCAACTGTCTCAAAAGTGGACAGATGGTGAGTGGAGAGCCAAAGGACTACCTAGGGATTTAGTGATAAACAGGAGGTCCAGAAACATGAATCCAAAAATATAACTGCTGAGTGGCGACGAACAGCAGGTTTTCCTCTACGCACCGAAGAAGACCATGGACCTATGGGACACAGGTGGTAATATCAGACACCCGGACCAGGTGGACAGGACAGCAGAGGTCTGAACCAGAAAACAGACAAGAAGTTTAGATCTTCATCTAAATGAAGAAAAGAAGAGAGGAGCAAACAAAACAAATGTTAGCTAGTCTCTCTGGTTTCTGATGCTTATCAGCCGGAGGAGGAGGAGGACCGCTGATGTTATCCTCCAACTAGAATTCAGACTGAAATGACTCACACAGATAAAATCTGAGACTTCATTTGATGCTCAGGTTGCAGGAATTTAATAAAATCCTTGCTGCCATATCTGAGTTTGTCTAATTCCCTTCATCTTTGGTCAGTCCCACTGACTAACATAACCGGCTGCTTTATTCAGAAAACATCAAGTCAAACAAACGTCTAAACAATGTGCAACAACTGATCAGTAGTCTGGCAGGAGTCCATTCATCACAGCGTTTCCATGGCGAGACGTCTGCAACAACATAAATCACTGTGGACAGAAAAATAACAGCCGCCAAGTCGAGCAGAAACCTCGCTCGCCCCGGTTGTGTCTGAGACTCCGTGAGCTTCAGTAACTTTAAAAAGCGTGGCGGTGATTTCCAGAACATTCCCTCAAACAAAGACTTCTCCTGCAGCTTTACCCTCGCTGTGTTCCTGCTAAGAGTCCAAATCAGGAAAACTTCAAAGGCATTAAAGGACAATGGCTCATTATCCTAATCATGCACAGGAAAGCTGTTTAATGTTTAATTACTTGGTACCACTTCATAACAGGGCTCTGCTTATTGTGTTTATGTGTTATTAAACCATTTACAAATCATATTTAATGTATTCATTTAGGGTGAGAAAGAGAAAGTAGTGAACCAAATCAGCTCACCACTCACAGCTGCATCATTAACTGTTTTTAATTCAATTCAGTTTATTTATATAGCGCCAAATCACGACAAGAGTCGTCTCAAGGCTCTTCACAAAGTAAAGATTCCAATACAGTTCAGTTCATTAAGCCAATCAGTAAAAAAGTTTCCTATATAAGGGACCCAGCAGATTGCATCAAGACACTGACTAGTGTCATTGTGTTGGTACAATCCTCATTTATTTATTTTACTATTATAGCTAATAAATGAATACCAACGGTGTAAAACTGGTGTTCGTTAAATAGTCATTAATGAATAGTTCTTTACTGTAAGGATTTCTGTGACAGTTGTGAATATTTATAATAAATATCATTTATAAAGTAGAATATTTTATGCTAATTAAAGATGATTTCTTATTGTGTTTATAAGGTAGCAACTTAGTCTGAAATTATGTATGTATCAACTCCAGATTATTAAACAGGTGGACAGATTTGACTCACTATTTGGCAAGAGCCTCGTTGTACCACTTCATGAAGCTGCTGTTGGAGAGAATCAGCTGACTGAAATAATAAACCTGATGTGGGGTTTCACGTTTTTGTTGTTTTGCTCTTCAAAGTTCTCGTTTACACAAACAAAACGCTGAAGGAAAGGGGGCGGGGCTAGGGTGACATGAGGAAGCTCCAGGTGGGCGGAGCTTACCATTACAGCAAATGGTAACTTAAACTTTGTTTCATGCATTCATGCTGTTTGTTTGTGAACATTAAAACAGCGCTTCACTGAGAACTTTTCATTTATAAACACACAAAAAGCCAAAGTTGTGTTTCTAACGTCGTCTATAAAACATTTTCAATACATCTGGGATTAAATGTAGTGCATAATGAGGCAAAATATCCTCAGTAAATTTTTGTTTTTTATTCAAATCTGAGAAAACAAACTGGTGGTGAATTTTTAAATTTACACTCATCAGAAACGTTTTATTTTACTGTTTCATGGTGGTTTTCCACCACATTTTATCCATAAAGGAGGTAATTAAAAACTAGCTGAGTTATGTAACATTAATAATATGTTACTTTATTGTGTCATTAGAATAGTAAATAAAACCTAAATTTATTCTCAAAACAACATTATTTTGGAGTTTCCTGGCGTATCTGTATTTTATTCAGAGACCTGTGGGTTTTAATGTTTAGGATTTTATTTGTCGTCCTGAAACCAACTCAGCTGATAGAATTTACTGTTCCAGCTGAATTTTAAAATGAGTAAAACTGTTGTCAGTAGTTCCTGTGACCCGTTTGGAGCTTTAATCCTCCTCTGATCCAACGCTTAGCGAGAAATCCTGAACCAAAACAATTCCTCCGAGGCTGAACCTGATACCATAGAACACTCTTGGACCAGGTGTGTCTAGAAACAGCAACTCAATTCAGTTTATTCAGGAAACACAAATTCTCAACAAGAGTCGTCTCAAGACACTTCACCAAGTAAACACTGAACCTACTCATCAGTGCAGAGTTCAGTTCATTATTCCAATTAGATAAAAGGTTAAGGAAACCCAGCAGTGACTTTACAGCAATCCCCATACTAAACAAGCATGTAGAGACAGTGGAGAGGAAAACTCCATTTCAACAGGAAGACACCTCCAACAGAACCTGGCTCAGTATGAGCCGCCATCTGTCACAACTCACTGGGGTTTGAGAAGACAGAGCACACACACACACACACACACACACACACACACACACACACACACACACACACACACACACACTCTTGTCTAGCCATCTTAGTGAGGACCATCCATTGACTTCCATTCATTTTTGTTAATTTTTGTGACTGTATTATGCCTAACCCATACCCTAATCCTAACCATAACCAATGCTGATCTATTCCTAACCCTAACCTTAACTAAACTTAATTCACACCATTCCTCTAAAACTAACGAGTAGAGCTCTGGAAGATTGCACCAAAGTGAGGACCGGGCAAATGTCCTCACTTTGCTACTGATGGTCCTCACTTTAAAGGTGAAAAACTCGTTATGGTCCTCACTAAGATAGCTAGACAAGAACACACACACACACACACACACACACACACACACACACACACACACACACACACACACACACACACAAGATCACATCCTACAGTAGTGGTCCAGGGGTCCCTGCAGTGGTTTCAGTGTGTTTTTGTGTGAAATTCTGTGGTTCTTTATGAGTCTACAGGTAGACTAGCCGTTAGCTCATCAGTCCAGAAAGATATGAACTCTGCTTATCAGCTTTTCAGAGGCTGTTCAGGTCTTTACAAAGAACCTTTTCACATAAACTCGGAGAAATTCGGAGCCATGGCTGAATGACATCACACGTGCCTGTAGACGTGAGTGGAAATGGAAAAAGGACAGGCTGCATGTAGCTCTGCTTTCACTGCTGGAGTGTTTGTCTGTTTATCAGAGTTCTGTCAAACTGGCAAAATCTGAGTTCATGTGCAATCTTGTCCCCATAAATAGCCACAGACCTCAGGTACTGTTTAGAGTTTTTTCCAGTATTGTGAACCCTAGCAATGGCAGTAGCATTATACCCTCTCAGAAGCTATGTGACAGCTTTTCGACCTTTTTCTTGGATAAAACTACACAGATCAGATCTTCCATTGCTATATCTTCTATTTTAGATCCTAGTTCTTTTCCCTTTTGTCTAACATCCTGATGCCAGTTTCAACCAGTCTCTCTGAGGAACTATCAGCCATTATCCATCGTTTAAGGCCTTCTTTCTGTCCTCTGGATTGCATTCCACCTCTGATGTTTAAGCAGGCTCTTAACAGTATTGCTTCTGCTGTCCATCAGCTAATCACCTGTTCCTTCCTCTCAGGTTATGTCCCACGGTGTTTTAAACAAGCTGTGGTGATTCCACTATTAAAAAAGCCAAGTTTAGATCAGACTTGCCTTTCTAATTACAGGCCAATTTCTAAGCTCAGTTTTTTGTCAAAGATCTTGGAAAAGGTCGTTCTTTCTCAGCTACAGGATTATTTGTCCTTACACCCTTACATCTCAGATAAATTTCAGTCAGGCTTCAAGGCACGTCATAGCACTGAAAGTGCTCTTTTACGGGTTTTTAATGATTTGTTGATAATCAGTGATTCTGGCAGTTCGGCTGCTCTACTGTTATTGGATTTATCTGCTGCTTTTGATACTGTTGATCATGACATTCTGCTGTCTCGTCTGGAGTCATGTGTCGGTATAAGAGGCACTGTTCTTAAATGGTTCATGTCCTATTTACAGGATAGGTCCTTCTCTGTGAACTTGGGGGGGTTCACATCGCAAACAGCATCTGTGACCAGTGGTGTTCCACAAGGTTCCATTTTGGGGCCCACACTTTTTTCATTTAAAACTGAAAAATATATTCAATATTATAATTATTATTATTACTGTAACCATGATCATGAAGATTATGTCTAAAAAACAACAGATTTTACCTAAAAATAAACATAATTTCTTTTACTTGTTCAGGGCGTATGATCAAATATGGCAGCTTTGATTTTCATGCTCTGATTTCACCAACTTCATTGAGTTTAACATTTACAACACATATATCCTTATTTAGCACCACTAGTCAACCTTGTGATGTGAGTTTCATAAACCTAGCATTGTTAGTTTTAGAGATCCAGTCATAAACACGAGAGGAGACGAGCTCCAGGAAGGCAGTTTTCTGGTTTTTCAGACACACCCATATTTGGCGCATCGTAACCCTGCGCTGATTGGTCGAATGACACCATGGTGCGAACTGTGACTAGTTTGATCTCTGATGATTGGTTGGGTGAAATCTCATAATTCTAAGAGTCTGTGAAAAGACACACCGACATCATTTATGATGTGAGTGGAAGTGTCTAAATATAGACGCTTGCCCTTTATAGGGATAAACCAATATTAATGAAAAAAATAAGGATCAATCTCTTTCCCCAAAAGTCCGCAGTTGACCACAAAAATAGCATCATATCATGCAAAAATTGTTGTGTAGTGCCAAAAAAATAATGATATTAATAGAATGCTCTGTCTTTAAGACACACAATTCTACAAAGAGACAGACCTGCAAAGTAAATATCAAAGAAAAACCAAAAGGTCCAGCTCCTCCTTGAGGCCAGGAAACCTGGAGGCTTGCAACGTCTCAATCCAGTAGGTTTCTCTCTGGGCCAGACATCCATACGTAGCCACAGCTACCCTGGGCACACCGACTGCAGCGCCAGCGAGGCTGCCATTTTGTGCCATTGGCCCCATTGGACTATTACCAACATGGGTAAAGTGTATTGCCCAAGGACACAACATCAGAATTCCCTGGAGGGAGCTAGTATTGATCCTGCAACCTACCAGCTCAGTGGCCTAGTGGTACGCATGTCTGCCCTGAGACTGGAAGATTGTGGGTTCAAATCCACGGTTGGGTCATACCAAAACTTTAAAAATGGGTCCCAAAGCCTCCCCACTTGACACTCGGCGTTGGATTGGGGGATTAAACCATCTAATAGTTCCTGAGTGCGGCCACTGCTGCAGCTCCCCGCTCCCCACGGGGATGGGTCACATGTGGAGATGTAAGTTCACCAGTGTGTGATCACTACTGTGACTTTAGCTTTAATAACAGATATAAAGCATTAATAAGACTTAGTAAATAATGAACAAATCATTTACAAACATCAGTAAATGTTTAGTAGATGCTTTGTTTATACTGAACAAATAGGATGTTCATTTGGAATGATTGATTGATTGATTGATTGATTGATTGATTGATTGATTGATTGATTGATTGATTGATTGATTGAAGTGTCATACACCCTAATTGGTGCCCATCCTCACGGGCTTATTAGACACTATAACAAATAACAAACCACAGCCACGTGACATAAAGCAATACAAAACACAACATTACAAAACATATACAGGTATTGGTACACTCAGGGCCTTAAATTTCATCAAACAGGATATAAAATACATTGTCTTCTGTCAAGACTAGGACGAGTAGAAGAACCGAAGACTAGCAGTGAGTTCGGCTGTAGCGTGTTTTACGACCCAGGCGCGGAGAACTAGCGCTGAGCGAGAGTAACACGCGGTTACTATGGGAACGGCGGGCAGAGCTCGAAAGGGAACGAGTCTGGCCGGCGTTCCAGAGTTAAGACAAGCTGACTTACTTTGAGTTGTCAGGCTGATGAAGAGTAGTTCAGCTAGGAAGCTGTGGTTTGGGAAGCTTGGAAGCTTTAGTTAGCTCAGGATCGTCACAAGTGATTCGATGACTGAACAGCTAGCGGAAGTGGGGCACTTCCGTTTATAGGCGCGGTGATGACGTGGAGGGGAAGTCCAGAGAGAGGGATGCTGGGAAATGGAGTCCACTAGGTAGAAGAGCCGTGTCCCTGGGAGCTGCGACGGGAGGAGGTTGTGACAGGACCCCCCCCCCTAGGGACGGCACCAGAAGTCCCAGGGTGGCGGGACCAGTAATCAGTGATGAGGGAAGGGTCCATAATGGAGCGGGTAGGTTCCCAGGAGCGTTCCTCCGGCCCGTAACCCTGCCAGTCCACCAGGTACTGCCAGCCCCGACCTCGACGGCGGGCGTCCAGGATCCGACGCACCGTATAGACCCGGTCGCCATCGATGAAGCGGGGAGTGGGTGCGGTGCTCGGGGGCGGATGCAGAGGAGAGGTGACGTAGGGCTTGAGTTGAGATGTGTGGAAGACCGGATGAACACGTAGGTGTGAGGGCAGGCGGAGGCGATAAGCCACGGGGTTGATGACCCTCTCCACTGGGAATGGCCCAAGAAATCGGGGAGCGAGCTCTCTGGACCCGGCCGGTAGGCGGAGGTTGGCCGTGGAGAGCCACACCCTGTCCCCCGGCTGATAGGAGGGGCCCGGACGGCGGCGGCGGTTGTGCTGTCGGACATAGGACGCGTTGAAGCGCTTGATGGATGCTCGGGCCTTGACCCAAGCCAGTCTGCACCGACGCACTAAAGTTTGTGCCGCAGGGACCGTCACCTCCGGTTCTTGATGTCCAAATAGGGGGGGCTGATAGCCGTAGCAGGTTTCGAATGGAGATAAACCTGTAGCAGAGGAGGTCTGGAGGTTATGGGAGAGCTCAGCCCATAGGAGGTATGTGGGCCAGTTTGTGGGTTGTGATGAGACAAAGCACCGGAGATAACGCCCAAGTTGCTGATTGGAACGCTCTGTCTGGCCATTGGTCTGAGGGTGATAGCCCGAAGACAGGCTTGTGGTGGCGCCCACCAGACGACAGAAAGCCCTCCAGAAGCGGGACGTGAACTGGGGCCCGCGGTCGGAGACCAGGTCTGACGGGAACCCATGGAGTCTGACGACGTGTTCTAGGACCAACTCAGCTGTGCGTTTGGCGGTGGGTAGACCTGGTAGAGCCACCAGGTGCACGGCCTTAGAGAACCGGTCTGTGATGGTTAAAATCGTGTCCAGACCATTAGATGCTGGTAAGCCGGTTACAAAGTCCAGTCCGATATGGGACCATGGCCGGTTAGGGACCGGCAGGGGCTGCAGGGATCCGTAGGGGGGCGATGAGAGAGTTTTGGACCTGGCGCAGATCTCACAGGCTGCGGTGAATTCCTTGGTGTCCTTGGCCATGGAGGGCCACCAGAGGGCGCGTTGGAGGAACCGCAGGGTGCGGGCGAAACCGGAATGGCCAGACAGGCGGGATGAGTGCCCCCAGGCCAGGGCTTCCTTACGGCAGGCGATGGGGACATAGAGACGGCCGTGTGGTGTATCAGGTGGAGGTGGCTCCGTGACGAGGGCCTCCCGGATAGAGTCCTCCAGGGGCCAGGCCACCGCACCCAGGAAGCGCCCAGCCGGAAGTATGGGTTCTGGGTCCGTTGGAGGCGCCGACGGCGAGGACTGCCTGGACAAGGCGTCTGCTTTGATGTTCTTTGAACCGGGACGGTAGGCAATGGTGAAGTCGTAGGGTTCAAAGAAGAGGGCCCATCGAGCCTGGCGTGGATTCAACTGCTTGGCTGTGCGGAGATGGATCAGGTTGTGGTGGTCGGTCCAGACCAGGAAGGGTTCCGTTGCCCCCAGCAGCCACTGACGCCATTCCTCCAGGGCCCATTTCACCGCCAGGAGTTCGCGGTCCCCTACTCCATAGCGTTGTTGTGTCGGGGTGAACTTTCGTGAGAAAAAGGCGCAGGGGTGCATCTTCTGGTCGTCGCCACGTTGGGACAGGATGGCCCCGGCGCCGATGTTGGAGGCGTCAACTTCCACCACAAAGGGCATGGAGAAGTTCGGATGGCGGAGGACCGGAGCGGTGGTGAATCGGTGCACTAATGAGCGGAAGGCCGCCACCGCGTCCGGAGTGAGGCGGAACGGCCGTGGTTGGTCCGAACTCTTGGTGAGTGAGGTGAGAGGGCTCGCCACGGAGCTGTAATCTCGTATGAATCGCCGGTAAAAGTTGGAGAAGCCAAGGAAACTTTGAAGCTGTTTGAGGGTGGTCGGTAGTGGCCATTGGGAGATGGCCTGAACCTTCTGGGGTTCCATGGAGAGTCCTGATGAGGATATGACAAACCCCAGGAATGAGGTGGCGGCCTGATGGAACGAGCACTTTTCCAGTTTGCAGTAGAGATGGTTCTCCAGAAGACGGGACAGGACAGCCCGGACATGTTGGATGTGCTCGGTCTCGGAGCGGGAGTAGATGAGTATGTCGTCCAGGTACACAAACACCCACCGGCCTAGCATGTCCCGGAGGGTGTCGTTGATGAGGCGTTGAAATGCAGCGGGACTGTTACATAAGCCAAACGGCATGACCAGATACTCCCAGTGGCCGGTGGGTGTGATGAAGGCGGTCTTCCACTCGTCCCCCTCACGTATGCGGACCAGGTTGTAAGCGTTCCGGAGGTCCAGTTTCGTGAAGAAGGAGGCCTGGGTTACTGCGTCCAGGGCGGTGTTAATGAGTGGTAGGGGGTGTCTGTCTTTGATGGTAATTCGGTTCAAACCTCGGTAGTCGATGCAGGGGCGTAAACCACCGTCCTTCTTCTTGACGAAGAAGAACCCTGC
>SSNS01000003.1:5726688-5790587 GCA_006937985.1 Aphyosemion australe | reverse complement strand
ATAGCGTGTGGGCTGGCACTCGAACAACATATCCAAGGAGGCCAACATGCCGTCAGGGCTCCCCTTTAATCCGTCCCAGGGCTGCGGGAGGCCTATCTGGGGTTCAGAAGCCGGCTGGTTGGCCCATCGTTGAGCGGCCGTGGAGAGCTGAAGGACGGCCTCCGTAAGGGATTCCACCTTAGTGTGCAGGCGGTCCACCACCGCATGAAGGTGGGTGACCTCCTGCTGAACTCGCACGAACTCCGCTGGGTCGATTTTAGGTTCAGTCATCCTGTCAAGACTAGGACGAGTAGAAGAACCGAAGACTAGCAGTGAGTTCGGCTGTAGCGTGTTTTACGACCCAGGCGCGGAGAACTAGCGCTGAGCGAGAGTAACACGCGGTTACTATGGGAACGGCGGGCAGAGCTCGAAAGGGAACGAGTCTGGCCGGCGTTCCAGAGTTAAGACAAGCTGACTTACTTTGAGTTGTCAGGCTGATGAAGAGTAGTTCAGCTAGGAAGCTGTGGTTTGGGAAGCTTGGAAGCTTTAGTTAGCTCAGGATCGTCACAAGTGATTCGATGACTGAACAGCTAGCGGAAGTGGGGCACTTCCGTTTATAGGCGCGGTGATGCAGTGGAGGGGAAGTCCAGAGAGAGGGATGCTGGGAAATAGAGTCCACTAGGTAGAAGAGCCGTGTCCCTGGGAGCTGCGACGGGAGGAGGTTGTGACATCTTCTATGCCAGGCCTTTTCCAAAAAATGTTGCTAAAGCGAATACGCTATTTTCAAATAACAAGTGCATCATTTCAACTTCCTGTTTCCAAAATAAGTCAGAATTTTTCAGCTGAATTAATTCAAACAAAGGATCTCTTAAGTCACAATATAAGGAACTATGAAAGATAAAGTGGAATTCATCCTCAACCACCTGGGAATCAAAATTCACATAAACGTAAATTAGAGGTGCCTGAAAAAATCGATTCACATTCGAATCGTGATTCTTACTTATAAAGATTCAGAATTGATTCATAAAGGTTCGGAATCGATTCTGTCTGAAAGCCTTTATGTAAACTGCCGTATTTCTGAGCGTACCTGAACGCATCATCACTGGAGCAAGGGCGCTAGCTTTAGCTGCTCTGCTTTGTGCTCCTACGCTGCAATCTGCTGAAATACGACAGAGACTGACCTTTATTATTATTCTGTGTGCGTTCTATGAGTCAAGACGTAAGTTCATTA
This sequence comes from Aphyosemion australe, assembly GCA_006937985.1. Taxonomy (NCBI): domain Eukaryota; kingdom Metazoa; phylum Chordata; class Actinopteri; order Cyprinodontiformes; family Nothobranchiidae; genus Aphyosemion; species Aphyosemion australe. The sequence continues at coordinate 5,789,377 of SSNS01000003.1, read as the reverse complement.
TGTTTTATAATGTTTAAATGGTGTTATCCTGTTTAGTTTGACTGTTGTTTCATGCCGACTCCACCGTGAATAATTGATGCTTGTTAAGACTAATTAGTGCCTGTTAGTCTTCCTAATGATAAACTGTGTTGCCATACATACTTGAAAAGTATTTGACTGCATTACTTTCAAAGCTATTAGCTCCGGTGGCCTAGTGGTAGAGTGTTCGCCCCGGGACTATGAGATCAGGGTTCAATTCCCGGTCTGGTCATACCAAAGACTTTGAAAAAATGGGACCCAATGCCTCCTCGCTTGACACTCAGCACTAAGGGGTTGGATTGGGGGGTTAAACCACCAAATAGTTCCCGAGCGCGGCCACAGCTGCAGCTCACCGCTCCCCACCATGGGGATGGGTCAAATGCAGAGATGTAATTTCACCAGTGTGTGATGATGACTTGGAACTTTAACTTTATTAGGTAACAGTGAAGATTTGTTAAATTTTACAAGGTAAGCAAAAATAAATGTTGCCTTTTCATCAAAAGATTGCCTCTGTTTACAGTTTTAGAATCACTTTATTTTACCTTGTAAATTAGCATTTTCTTGAACATAACCAGTTTTCTTTTAAGTAAAATAACAATTTCCCATAGCTTTTTCTAACTTGCAGAAGAAAGTAGTTCATCCTGGACCTGACACGCTTTGTTAATATTGATTGTGAGTCGATTTGAATCGAGAATCGATTCTGAATCGAATCGGCACCCCGAGAATCAGAATCGAATCAAATCGTGAGTTGTTGTAAGATTCACATCCCTAACGTAAATGCTGAGGTGTACCTTTAAATCGCCCCACTGCCATAGTTCTCAGTTGGGCACAGAGTGATCTTTGTCTTCTTGTTAAATTACACAGGATGTATGATTCTGTTGTATAGTCCTTTTTAAACCGTACAGAATCTCGAAGTTTAGGCTTATTCCAGATATCCTGCTTCCATTGTTCCCTATATTTTATTCCCAACTCCTGTTTAACATGGTTGATGTTACATTTTAAGTTATTTTGAAGCATTGTATTCATATTCAAATCTGAAAAAAATATTGAAATATCTCTGAACCACAGATGAAAATGAGTTCTATCCCAGTTAACATTTCCTTTGTTAATGTTCCTTCAGGCAGACAGACCAGCCGGTTCCACAAACGCACCATTTCACATCTTTGTTGTATAACACACGGAGCTCATCCTTCGCCCCCCTCCACGGCTAACTTCAAGAAAGCATCTTAGAGCTCGATGCTGAACTGAGCTACATTCAAAGGCTTCGCTGGAAATGTTACTGATACAATGTCATTTAGACATTTTTATTATAGTAATGACAAAGGTTTGGAATCTAAATGACATGTGACCATCATTCACCAAACGCATGAGAACTCTATGAGGGTTTCTGACATTTCAGGTGCACACATTGCTTCAACTTTAGGATGCAAAAATATATATAAATAAATTGTGACTATTAGATGATTTATAACAGGTCATTGTGTGTTACACTTACTGAAGTAATGGTTCTATATGTGGACACATTTCCACTCCATTATGTTTGTTCAGTTACTATTTATGGAATTATTAAATTATCTTTTACAGCAACCTGTTTGTTCAGTATAAACAAATCCTCTACTAAACATTTACTAACGTTTGTAAACCTTTTGTTCATTGTTTACTAAGTGTTAGTAAGGCTTTGTATCTGTTATTATTGTGCATGTTTTATTTATTTTATAATTCTGAGGGTCAACCTGACCTGCAATCAGAATGAACAATTAAACAACAATTTAACGTAATTTGTTTTTGCTCAATCACACAGTTTCTGTCATGTAACATAATAGAATTCCTTCTAAAACAATCAACATGATTTGAAGAAATAAAACACTTTATTTTTATTTATAGACCATTTATAGCTTGAGCCAGCATTTCCTCTGCTTCTCAGTTTGTTTTATAATATAATATAATATAATATAATATAATATAATATAATATAATATAATATAATGTAATGTAAAATAAAAAAAAGTAAAATAAAATGAAATAATGTAATATAATATAATAATATAGTAAATTATATTATTATTATTATTATTATATAATATAATATAAAATAATATAATATTATATTATAATATATTTTATGATATTATTATAATAACATAATATAATTCATAAATATATAAGAAGAAAAAATCTGATGAGGAAATAAAACTGAAACCTGGAGTCTGGATAATTAGCTGATTTCTAATCCAAAGGTAGATGAATTAAACATTCCACCATAACCAGTCACATCCATTTTTAGAGGTTGATTCAGATGGAAAAAAGCTTTTTTGTGACCAATCAGGGATTATTTAAGACTCTTTTTAATGGTTGATTCAAGGAAATGGAGAAAGAAAGAAAAACTCCTGAATAAAACAACAATAAGGAAACAGAGTTCGAGAGGTCACGGCCTCCTGACCTCCCTCTGACCTGAACAGGAGGCTTAAAGGGAATTTAAAGTTCAGTCAGAGTTGAAAAGCCTTCAAAGCTTTAAATCCATTCAGTGTGTTTTCACAATTACAAGTGAAATCTGAAATTAGGCACAACTGAGATGTAATTCAGCTAATTAATCATTAAAATCGATCAGAATAAACAATCAGAAGTTCTCTCACAGGTAAAGTCAGATTGAAGAGTTCATATAGTCATAAACTGGTTTTAGCAGGTTGAGTTGAAACTAAATGTTCTTCATGACTTGACAAAAATATGTAAATCAATGTAAAAAGGTAAAGATGTTAATGATAATAATAAAAAACAGTTTTTCTCAACATATAAAGCAGTTGTAATAAAAACAGGATGGTAATCTAAACCAAATTAAACTCAAACTGTTTTACTTTAATCTCACCGGCAGACAGATGGTTTTAAATAATCTGAGAATAAAATGCAACAAATGGAAGAACAAAACCCGCGACTAAACGTTGAGATTGAGACGTTAAATCTGAAGGGTTCTCTGATAAAACGCTGATTCCAAACGTCTCAGATGCACAATCTCACTTCCTCCTTCAGATTAGAAAAGATAAACAATTCTATCAGCAGCTGCTGTGGATTAATCGGCTCTCTTGGCGTTGGAGTTGCAGTCAGCAGGCTGACCAAAGTGTTTACAGACTAAGGGCCAGATTTACTAATCTGGCTAAATTAGCATGAGGCTGAAATCCAGAAAAAAATTCAGATTCAAGCTGCAGCTCCACTAACATCCATCTCCTGGTTTCATTCATCAGGAGCAAAATGAGATAATCTGAGCTGTCATTCATCGCTGCAGGTTCCTGTAACCCGGGGATGTGAGGCAGAGTTCATGTTTTGGGTGGATTTAATCTTATTTAATGATAACCTGGGCTGCAATTCCAGATTAGTAGAATGTTGTAAAAATACTGAATAAACTCTGTAAATAAAACAAGAATTCATAATCTAAAAAAATTCATGACAGAACCCTTAAAGAGGAGCTAGAATGCAGTTAATCAACAATCTAAAACAACTTTGAGCCTCTAAAAAGCATCAGAAATGTTCTTTTGGCTTTCATCTGTCCCAGGAGTCCTGATACAGGCCATTCTAAAACCCCTAAACCAGCCTTGCTGTGAAAAGAGCTGTTTGCCCCTCCCACTCGGCCAGGACATGAATATGATAATGAGCTGCTTGCTGATTGGTTGGTTTCCCCAGAAGGCCTCAGACACTGGCGACATGCAGGTTTGAGGAGGCGTGGCTCCCCCTAGTGACGTGTTAAGGAAGGCTTTCTCAGAACAGGAGGTTTTCTCTCGCCTTTTTCAACTTTCTAATTTACATAAAAAGTAGGTCAAACACGGCTTTGACTCTGGAATTCTACTGTTGACCACCCAAGCTGTCTTATTCAACAACAACAAGGAACATGGTTTACATTCTAGGTCCTCTTTAAAGGCACATTCCACAACTTTTGCACCTTAAAATAATGTTTTTTGTAAAGTTTTGGTGGCATACTATCATCTATTATGTTCATTTTTGAAGCTGTGATAGTGTTAGGGGTCCCACGTCTGTTTACCGCACTATACAGTTTTTGACTCGCGGGCCGCCGCCGGAAGTGCTGACTGCGTGTTTCTTTATGGCACTTAATGGCAAGCCAAAGAGTTAAAAAAAGCATGCATTCTAAACGCGCGTTATGTTCGCCAAAATGCGCATCTTGAACGCATGTTTTCACACCAAAGGGGGCAAAAAAATCCAAAATCCGTGTTTTGGCGGAAATAATGCGCGTTTAGAATGCGCAATTTTAGAACGTGCATTTCTTTGCCCCTTTTGGCGTCAAAACGCGTGTTCAACTCGTAGAGTCTTGAACGTGCGTTTTGACGCCAAAGGGGGTAAAAAAATGCACATTCTAAAATTGCGCATTCTAAACCGGCATTATGTCTGCCAAAATGCGTGTTTTGGCAGACATAACGCAAGTTTAGAATGAGCGCTTTTTTTTTATCCCTTTGGCTTTACCATAGTAGTATAACGTAGGGGTGGGCGATATGGAAAAAAAATAATATCACGATTTATTTTTTGCAAAATCACGATCTCGATTTTATCACGATTTTTTCCATCTCGACAATTCATACATTTTGGAAGTTATTTACCAATAAAATAGATAAATTTAAAGGCATACCCCTTCACAGAAAATATGATAAAATATTTCAGACAGGGTACTGTTTGAACACTTGTTTTAATTTAGGTAAGAAAAATAGCTAATTTGTTCTATTACAATAAACATGATCAAACAAAAAATACCTTCCATTTAAAAATCCATAATGGGTTCATATATTAGCTTTTAATGTCTTTGGAGTAGCTTTAGAGTCAAATATTTATGCCACAGTTCCAGAGCTTAGTTTATTTATTTGTTTGAACAAATAAGTTCAGAAATGTTGGAGAATGGACCAAGTTCTGTTTAATGGCATGTCTCAAATGTCCCACAGGCACTTTTATTTATTATATATTTATAATTAATGAAAAATAATTTAACTTCTATTTAGAGGTGGCTCATAGCCTATCATCCAAAATATATTAGTAATTATTTATCTAAATTCATGATGTGTTTGCGTTTGCATCCAATACAAGAGGATTACGCTCATTGCCTTTTTGGACTTGCTGCTCTCCGTAGATGTTTCCTACGAGGGAGGGGTTTGGCCCGTCTCTTCACAGGATAAACAAACTCCGGTGGCAGCCACGGTGAAAAGGCTCGCTAAAATACGAACAAACGTCCCCAAATAATAAAAGACACGAAGCCAAATGCAGTTTAGAGCAGAACATTGACCCAGAGGTTTCCTGATTGAGCAGACGCGTGAGAATATAATTAGCGCTTAGAGACGGAGCAAGCTAGCGGCTAGTGCTAGTGGCTAGCGCTACAATCGATTATGGTGTGCTTCTTCAACTATTCATAATTGTTTGTCATCATCTTAATGCATCGATTAGATTATTTTCCTCATCTCTACCAAGCACCCCAGCTAAACAAACCAACACGCTGCCTAAAGTTATGATTGGTTTATCGGTGTGTCTGTCGTGCCGACAGAAGCAGACTAGCAAATGGCGTGACTCGGCTGAGAAAAAAAACAAAACAAATGTGTGCCGCGTTCAGAAATAATGGCATAAACGGGTGATAGAATGAAAATACACGGTTCTACGATCTCCGAGCTTTGGTAGATCGTCATCACATTAAAATTCTTAACGATCTTATATCGTGAAATCGCACGGCCCTAGTATAACGTAGACCTGTGGTTTAGAGACTTGAGCAATGGCAGAGCCACCAAAGAAAGCTAGAAATCCCTTATCAGATGATTCTAGGAAAAGAAAAGGACAACGTGATAGAGCAAGAGCAAAGACCAGAGTTAATATTGGGCAGTGACTGACAGCACCCCCCCCCCCCCCCCCCCCCCCCAGGACTTTGTCCATTGGAGAAACAAACCATTAACACATGCACGTCGCCCACACACACACACACACACACACACACACACACACACACACACACGCACATATTTCCAGGTCTCAGCTCACTTGACCAGAGACCCTCTTGGACAACAACAGCTGCAGGATAACTCCAGTTAGAAGTAATTCTGGTAAGCTATGGATTAATATTTTTCTGGAGGTATATCAGTATGTACATGCAGAGATAAAAATGGCAGAACATTTTTTTATTTTTCTGTAGATTATTGAAATATACTGGGGACGCCTGAAGCAGCTAGCTCTGCTAAGCTGCTATGTGAACTCATTTACGAGCACATAAATGAAATATGTACACAATGAAAGAAAATAAACTGTACCGATTCTGGTTCTGAAGACGTTCCCTATCCTTCCACATCAGATTTACCATCAGTGTTCCGATCGACATGCATCTTGTCTGAGTCTTGAATGTGTCCAGCTGTGCGTTCACCTCTTTCAGCTAACCGACTTGAAGCTAATGCAAGTTGGGTGACCCAGCTGCACCCCTCCGGGGCTCTCCGATATCCATTCTCCTCGCCGTATTCCAGAAAAAAAATCTGACCCACTAGCAGAGATTTCAGTAGCTACATCTGACTGATGACACATTGTCGTCTGCTATAATGCTAACGCAGAAACACCGTAGCTCTGCTACTGTTTACACTAGTGTTTTATGGTGAGTGACCGGTGTGATGTCATCCGCTGGTTCGAACTCAAAAAGGAAATCTATCTAGTTTTTGCCGCTCTATTTAAAAACACAGCCATGAAAATCCAAAAACCTTTTTCAGCTGAGGTTAATACTTCTTTACACATGCCATTCAAAGGAATCTTGCCTCTGATTTCTTTATCCTAAACATTACAAAAAAATCTAAGAAATACTTGTCTCACAAAGGAGTTCTTGTTATTGGCGAAAAACAAAATCATAAACAACTGAACTCAAAAGAATTCATAAGAGCAGTTTCCAAGTGAGTTACGAACTCTGGCCTTGCTCCATAAGGTGTGAGGTTCTAAAGGTTGTATACGCACCACATCTCCTGGGTCCAATGTGTCCATGTCCTTACCTTTGTAGAACAGTTGTAGTACTTTGATGGTCTCTCCTTATTCCTCAGCAGTCCTGACATGTTGTCAGTCACTTAGGGCTGCAACACGCTGTCACCAATCAGAAGAAGTGTCCTTGTTCTCATGCTTAACAGTCTTTGTGCAGGACTGCTGTCAAAACCCTGAGTTGGAGTGTTCCTGTGATCCCACAAGGCCAGATATGGATCTTGACCTGCCAGTTAAGCCTTTCTCATGAGTCGCTTGACAGTTTTAACAGCCTTTTCATTGCTCTGTGGGTAGCCAGGCGATGAGGTTTTGTGTGCAAAATCCCATTTCTGGCTAAAGTTGGTAAACTCTGTTGAATTGTACTGGGGCCCGTTGTCAGAGAAAACAAAATCAGGAATTCCCTGAAGTACAAAATGAGCTTGAAGCTTTCTAATCACAGCGCTCGACGTATCTGGTAGGAAATCAATCTCCCAGCAGTTGGAAAAATAATCAGCCGTTATCAGGTAGTCTATACCATTGAAGTTGAATAAATTTGCCACAACTTTGGTCCATGGTCTGGTCTGGCTATGCGGTTGTATTGTTTCTTTCTGTTGTTTTGCATATATTGGTACACATATTGGTACACAATAACACCAATGCAATATTCATGTGTTCTATAATTGTGCAATAACGGATTCACATTTTTGTCTGTGTCTCTTACAGTATGCTACATAGTGTTGGTACCAAGTCTGTTTTTATCTTTATTTGTGGTTTTTTAGTGATCTAGGATTATAATAGTAGATTACTGCCTATGTGTATATATAGATGTATCCTTGTTTTTTATCTTCTTCTAATTACCTTTTGAGTGATGGTGCTGCTGTGACAAGTGAATTTCCCCACTGTGGGATCAATAAAGTCTATTCTATTCTATTCTATTCTATTCTATTCTATTCTATTCTATTCTATACAGACCAACATATGTCACATTTAGCAACATACTTTTTAATGGGGTCATTGATATCATCCAAGACAGTAGACGCAGTCCCTCGCTCCTCTGAGCAAGCCTTCCGTTCCTATGAGTGACGAGTGCAGTTTCTGTGTCACATCGGCCTGGAGAATGTCCCGTATCACTCTCAACTCTGAAGACCAGTCCATTCTGTGTGCTCAGCTCATCCTGCAAAGATTGAAACTGGATTATTTTGACAGGTATTTTTACAAGTTGGCAATCCATTTTGTGTCTTTGTGATCAGTGTTTGTATTTTATAGTCGGTTCCTGTTCGAGCTCTTATTTTTTCCATGCTCTCTGTTGAAACTGGTACACACTCCACCATATTGACACACTCCGTTTCTAGTTCTGCCTGACATTTGTTGTTTTCTTGCAGGCCCAACCCTATAGTGAGTAGCATGTTGCAGCCTGGAACACAAGTTATGCTTACATCATATACTGCCTGGCCAAAAAAAAAAAAGTCACCACCAAAAAAGGTCACACTCTAATATTTTGTTAGACCTCCTTTATCTTTGATTATGGCACACATTCTCTGTGTCATTGTTTCGATCAGCTTCTGCAATGTCACCAGATTTATTTCCATCCAGTGTTGCATTAATGTGTCACCAAGGTCTTGCATTGATGATGGTAGAGTCTGACCGCTGCACAAAGCCTTCTCCAGCACATCCCAAAGATTCTCCATGGGGTTCAGGTCTGGACTCTGTGGTGGCCAATCCATGTGTGAAAATGATGTCTCATGCTCCCTGAACCACTCTTTCACTATTTGAGCTGATGAATCCTGGCATTGTCATCTTGGAATATGGCCGTGCCATCAGGGAAGATGGAATAACCTGGTCATTCAGGATATTCAGGTAGTCAGCTGACCTCATTCTTGGAGCACATCCTGTTGCTGAACCTAGACCTGACCACCTGCAGCAACCCCAGATCATAGCCCCGCCCCCACAGGCTTGTACAGTAGGCACTAGGCATGATGGGTGCATCACTTCATCTGCCTCTCTTCTTACCCTGATGCACCCATCACTCTGGAACAGGGTCCATCTGGACTCATCACACCAGTTGTTAATAATGCGTTGGACAGTTCTGAACCCAGTTTTAGTCGTTTCTGCATCTCCTTAGATGTTTTCTCTGCTTGATGCCAATGTGTGACCCTTCTCACACAGACTAACATCTGTTCCACGACCACCAGATGTGTCTTTCCACATGGTTGTTTAAGAAATGAGAAGCAGCTCATTGCACCAGTTGGGTTAAATAACTTGTTGCAGTTGAAAGATAATCACCCATGCAGTCATTATCCAACAGGAGGCTCCTACCTGTTTGCATAGTTAAATCCAGGTTTTTTTGGCCAGGCAGTGTAATTTTGCAATTATAGAAGCATCCTTTGAAGTCTCTTGTGTTGAAATGTTTGTTATTGTATTTGGATGTTACTGCTAGCTATTTCTCTACTACCTAGTAGTACAGATTATTTCTTCCTGTTAGAAAAATGCTCCTAAAGGAGGCGTCGCCTGGTGGATCAAGAGAGGCATTGATTGACCACACACCCCTCAACAATCCCCCCCCCCCCCCCCCCCCCCCCCCCCCCCCCCCCCCCCCCCCCCCCCCCCCCCCCGCCCCCCATGCACTCTTGGAGTTTCTCAGTCGGAAAAACGAGTCGTTAACAAGCGCGTGCACACTGGTGCGTGCACACAAGCACACGCACACAGTAGACTCACCGCTCAGGAGAAGAGCAGACACAGAATCTGCAGCAAGCTGGAGGATTTCCTGTCCACTTTGATCACTAGAAGGAAGGAGGGAGGACTTTTTTTAAGGAGGCGAGCGGCAGAGACGTCACCCTGCAGCTCTACAGCCATCAGCTGTGGCTGATTCTAAATCAGTGTGAAGCAGAGTTTTAACCTGAAGATGAAGATAGAATTACAGATTTGGGCTGAGATATTAAATTTTAAGTAAGTTGCACTAAACTGCCAAAATAATGACTACACATGTCTACAGCACTATTAGACACTGATCTATACAGGTTATCAGCAAAAACAGTTGATTTATGTGTTACTCACTCTCTAAGTTGTTGTGTAAACTGAAACAAAAGTTATTTTTAACACTAACTCAAAGAGATTAGCATGGTTGCTAGGTAAGTAACATTTATTTATTAAGCACCTTTCCCAGGTAAATTCCACAGTGATTCACAACAAAGTGACAGAAGGAGAGACGGATGAATCTAAAAGAAAATATTGCTTAAACTAACAAAGAAAGAAAACAAAAATTAAATAAAGTTTTTTAAAAGCTAAATTAAAAAGCCATGTCTTTTAAGGCTTCCTACAAACACAGAGGTTACAGTGTTAGCCCTGATTGGTCTTGTTTGTGAAACACAGGCCAGGTGACCCCTGACTGCTGAGAGTTGTTGGAGCCTTCAAGCAGCACCTGGGCTTCCTACTGGTTGGTTAAGCTTGGTTTATGCTTGACGCATGTACATTCCGCGCGGAAATGAGACACGCAGATGGAACACGTGTCGGACTTTGCAGCGTTTATGGTTCCTTCCTACCTTCTGCGTCTTGTCTCCGCTGTGAGCCAATATTCTCCCAGACTGTAGGGAGCAGCATGGGGCTCTACGGCATGCATCCAACACTACACCATAGTAGAAGTAGAAATCACTGATGTTTTACATTTTTTTACTGCTTCCTCGTCTTTTCCGAGTGTGACAGCAATTTCTCTCCACGAATTATTAACAATATTTTGATCACGGTGATCTTTATGGGCTGAATCTTAGAGATGTTTGTATCTATGAACCTCCGTCACTACGAGCTCTTTCCAGTCCGCCATGTTTTTCCACGCGGGACCATCCGAGTAGTTAGAAAATTTCCTAGGTGCGCGGTGCAGAAACTTTGGGCCACGCGGAGGGGCATGGTTTGCTAAAATGACGTAATTTGGCCACGCGGAATCTTGCGGACCTCGCGGACGCGTCAAGCATAAACCAAGCTTTAGGGAGCTGACAAGGCTGGTGCTCCTCTTCCTCACTCCTCCACCACTGTTCATCTTCATCAAGTACTCTGACACACACACACACCACCTCACGATTCTGCTTGCATTGGATCAATACCCCGACTACCCAATAACCACATTTTGAGTGTAATTCAGTTGTTTGATGATGATGATGATGATGATGATGATGTAATTGTCCTGAACGTATAAAGGTAATTAAACTCTGATAACCCTGTAGTGCATCTTACTTGTTTGGACTGCTGCAGCAGGGTCATTTCTTGACTCTTGTTCTTTTTATTCAGTACATGGTACCCTAACAGACATAATGATGTTGTGTCCCTTTAAGACTTTCTTTGTCGCAGAGTAACAATGATGTCACAAAACAGTGACGTCTCTCTCTTCTCTTTCTTTTGAGTGGACTGGATGTGTACAGACACACGTGGATATTATTTTGGCCTATATATTTTTCTCCACCTCAACAGAAGTGGTGTTATGGATTGAATGTTTAATTTTATGTAGATTAAGACAGCAGCTGTCCAACCAGGCTTTATGAGGTTGAGGAATTTGTCCAGCATGTTTCCTGCATGTTTTAGATCATGAACACAGCTGATTTGTTTGATTTAGTGAGGAACCGCTCCTGTAGACACTAATGAAGGCTGAGGAGACATTTCAGCTGTTAGATTAAGGCGTTAAAAAGACGAACGTTTGCTTTCACTAACGGACACTAAGGGGTGCTAAAAGCAAGCCAAAACTGCATCGTATCCCTTTAAAAAGCTTCTTTGCTCTGTCGTCCCTAAACCAAAAGCTTCATTCGCTAAGGAAACACACAAACGGGAATAACTACAGGACCTGCAATACAAGCTTGTTTTGGGTGATTTTATTTATTTATTTTTATTTAACCTTTATTTAACCAGATGAGTCGATTGAGAACTCATTCTCATTTACGATGACGATCTGGCCAAGAGGCAGCAGCAACAGACACATGGTTAGCTTTAAACAAACAGATAAGATAAAAAACAGATAAGATTAAAAAATACAGATAAAGATAAGATAAAACAGCTAGACATAAAAACAAAGGACTGTTCTCATATATAATATGTACAAGCCATCAAAACAGACTTAAAACAATCTTTAAATACTCAGAAGCAGGCACATTGATCAGAAACTATTGAATGCAATGAATGGTTGAAGGTAGCTAATGGAACGTAGGTAGTGAGCTTTAGTGATTTTTGCAGTTCATTCCAGTCATTGGGAGCAGCAAACTGGAATGAGGAGCGGCCAAAGGAGGTGCGAGCTTTGGGAATAACCATAGAGATTAGGTTACTGGAACGTAAAATGCGCTGGTTGTTGGAAGTGATGAGTAATGAGCGAAGATATGACGGTGTTCTACCGATGATTGTTTTGTATATAAATTGATACCAATGTAACAACCTGCGGGAATGGAGTGATGGCCAGTTAACGCGTGAGTACAGATCACAATGATGAGTAGTGAAAGGGGCACCAGTGACGAAACGGATTGCTGAGTGATAAATGACATCGAGTTTATGAAGAAGGTTTTTGGAAGCAGTCTTATAATGATGTCACCGTAATCTAAGATGGGAAGGATTGTCATTTTGACCAAGGTTTTTTTTTTTTGCAGAATGAGTAAAGGATGACCTGTTGCGGTATAGAAACCCAATCCTTGACTTGACTTTAGAGAGTAATGAGTTAATGTGAATGTCAAATGAAAGTGTGCTGTCAAGCCAGATACCCAGATACTTATAGGAACTGACAAGTTGTAGTTCTGTACCATCCAGGGAAACAATACTAGGGTGGCAAGTTGATTGCGGTAAGTTACGGTTGAAGATCATGAACTTTGTTTTACTTGTGTTTAAATGAAGGTGAAGGTTGGAGAAGGCATGTTGAAGACAATTAAAGCTGTGCTGCAAGGAGGACAAAGCTGCATTCAAAGAAGAACTGCATGCATATAAAATGGTGTTGTCCGCATATAAATGTATATGAGAACTGTCAACAGCATGAACAATGTTATTGATAAAGATTTTGAATAAGGTTGGGCCCAGTATTGACCCTTGAGGAACGCCCATATTTAGAGGTAGAGGAGCAGATTGGTAACCCCTGTTCTCACTGTTTGCGTACGGTCTAAGATATAACTTCTAAACCATGCCACGGATGCCTGAGAAAGTCCTATATGTTTGAGCCTGCTAAGTAAGATGTTATGGTCTACAGAGTCAAAGGCTTTAGCCAAGTCAACAAACACAGCCACACAATATTCCTTATTGTCAATGGCACATATGATGTCATTTAGCACTTTAAGTGTTGCAGAGACACATCCATGGCCAGTTCTGAAGCCGGACTGCATGGGGGTAATAATACTGCTGGATTCCAGATAGTGAGTTAGCTGTTTGTTGACTAACTTTTCAATGACTTTAGAGAGGCAAGGCAAGATAGAGATAGGCCTATAACAGCTTAGGTCTGAATGATCTCCCCCTTTAAAAAGTGGAGTAACAGATGCAAATTTCCAGTCCTGCGGAAATGCACCAGTTTGTATGGACAGGTTAAATAGATGGGTAATAGGTGCAGCAATAACATGTGCTGCCATTTTCAGAAAGAAAGGGTCAAGAGTATCCAGTCCAGCTGATTTATGAGGATCTAACCTGAGTAACTTGTCAAGTACCTCATCTACCTGAAACAATTGAATGGAGAAACAGGAATTGGTTGCGGGGAGGGAATCGTTGCATATAGCTGAGTGGAGGTCAGAGACCCCAGAGGTGGGTGAAGCTGTAGCAAGGGCATGACCAGACTTGATAAAGTGATTATTGAAGGAATTTACCATTTTAGTTTTATCTGAGACAACAATGCCCTCAAATTTGATTGCATTTGGCAGGTGTGAGGACTTACTGGTATTTTCCATAGCCTTGACAGTCTGCCCGAACTTTTTGGGGTCAGAACTACTCATCAGAAACTGGTTCTTATAATGTTCAGATTTTGCTTTTCTGATTGACTGGGTACATTTGTTCCTTATCGATCTGAAGGATTGCCAGTCCCTGATATTCTTGGATGTCTTTGCTCTTTGCCAAGACCGATGTTTTAGACAAATCAGTTCTGAAAGTTCAGTGTTGATCCAGGGACTGAAACGACTTTTAACTCTGACTTTTTTTAAAGGAGCATGTCTGTCTAAAATCAAGAAAAAAGAGTTTTTGAAATGTGACCAAGCATCCTCGACAGTGGGTATGAGGCTAATTCTATGCCATTGTTCTTTCGCCAAGTCACGTAAAAAGGCCTGCTCATTGAAGTTTTTTAGCATTCGCTTTTTGATAATTAGGGGAGGTTGTTTAATGTTAGTACCATTGCAGACACAAGCAGTAATACAATGGTCACTAAGGCTTTGGCAAAAAACTGCAGATGAGTATTTTTTTTGGACTGTTGGTGAGAATTATATCAATTAATGTTCCATTATTGAAGTACTTGTCTGTAAATCTAGTCGGAGATTGCACAATCTGGGAGAGGTTTAAAGAGTCCAGCTGAAGTTGCAGGGAAGTAGACGATTTCTGCCTAATGACATTTAAAAAAACAAACATACAAATGAAAAATGCCCATAAACAAAACCGCTTTAAGCTTTTTAGTTTTCTACCGCTATTTTTTAAACAAATTTACTTTATAACCCTAACCCTATTAAAACTTCGCTGCTTTCCTGCGTCTTCCGCCTGTTGGAAATCCAACGGCCAGCGCGTTCCAGCAGATCCTCGAAATTCGGGTGGAACAAGGACGCATGTGAGGACGCCAGCATGAGTGCCCTTCCAATTGGGACAGCACGTGTCGCATCGCTTTGACATCATCGGCCTCAAAATGCGTACTCACAAGCATCCTACCCCTGGATTCTGTGATGTGGCAATCTTCCACTTCCTGGACATGTTGCACCGGTGTTTTATGCCCCCTAAGTACGACTTACAAAGCATTCATTCCTACTAGAGTCCACTGCAAATGTATTGATTAAACGAGCGTTCCACTCCTTTAAAAATGCAAATGTGGAAATCCCCCAAAAAATTCAGTTGGCCACTGGCCAACATCTTTAAAATATTCTCACTTTATGCTACAACCCTGACTTGTTGCTGTTTTGGACAGTCAAGGGTAAAGGGTTTGTTCAGAACAATTACAGGAAGGTTAACTTTAGTTAACTACAGTAGTTTGTTCCTAAAATAACAAATGAGCCCAAACATCTGCAGCTGAAGCCTGACCTGATTCATAAGGAAACTAGAGGAAAGGTTTCTGGTCCGACCCAGTTCTGACCATGAGCTCTGAGCAGGAAGCGGGTTTTGGATGCCAGTTTGTGTTCAGGGTTATTCTGGTCAGCGACCTTTGAACCTGTGTGCCAAGTGGCGTCTAATCTGCTGCAGAGCTGAAGTTTAAAGGGTTCAGCAAAGTCCATCAGAACCACCTTCCTCCCAGGTAATCCTGCTGTTCCCAATCTAAAACACCACCGAGTGAGCTGCTGAAAACTGGGCGGGAATGAGGGAAGGACAGGGTCAAAGGTCATCGTCTGAGTTCTGATCCGTGATGCTTTCATGTCTCTGATCCTCAGCTGAGGATTCTCAGCATTTAATTTCATCAAATAAGAAAATAAAATTCATTTCAGGAAATCTAAAAGCTCAGGACGCTGAGGCAGAACGCGTCGGATCACCGCAGGAACAGACTCTGACATTTTACCTCAGCAGACGGGAACGTCCAACTCCAAATAAACAATTCCAGATCAGAACCCGGGTGGTAACGCAGCTCCGGTCCGGTCGGGTCTGATGGGTGGAACACGTTTATCAGAACACAGATATTTAACCAGATTTGTGTTTTCTAACTGATTCATCGTTTCTCTGCTCAGCATGATGGTGAAACGTGCACTTTATTAATTATTGATCTT
Organism: Aphyosemion australe; assembly: GCA_006937985.1. Classification (NCBI taxonomy): domain Eukaryota; kingdom Metazoa; phylum Chordata; class Actinopteri; order Cyprinodontiformes; family Nothobranchiidae; genus Aphyosemion; species Aphyosemion australe. The sequence goes on along the minus strand of SSNS01000003.1, from coordinate 5,773,517 downwards.
TATTTCTTCTTCTTTACTTGAATTCATGTTTGAAGAAAAAATGTGTTTTTATTACATTTTAATGTGATTTCATGTGAAATTTTAGGAATTAAGGCTAAAATCTGATTACAATTTAAAAATATTCACAAAAATGATTATTTTTCTGATTCTTATGCGTACACACGCTGTCTAATCTACGGTATATCTGTATAAGGATCAGAAAACGGAATTGAACAAACATCACAGAATGAATAAAATCTGTTTTATTCCTAATTTTGATGTTCCTGCTGTGTTATTGGATTTAATCAGCTGGTTTGATCTCTAACAGGAAAACTTTTATTGTTTTTTTCTAAAAGAATTTCTAAAAAAATCAAATGAAATTTAACATTCTTTCACCTTTCCATTAAAAATATGCTTTAATCCCAATACATTTGTTTTTTTGCTGATATTTTGGAGCTCTTTATTTTCTCATGTTATATGTAATATTTTGTAACTATCTTATATGCAGTTGTTACAGCTGTTTTGTAATTTAACAGAAAGTTTCAGTGCATTTCAGTTTCCTGCAGGTCCGCGTCTGATAACTTTTTAAATGCAGACGAGGAACAACGAGTTTTTTAATGACTCACCGAGCGTCTGGATCTTGTTCCATGCATGATCCGACTAACCGAGCCTCTCAGCTGACGCTTTTATTTATGCTTCATTTGTTTTCATGTGCTGAAACTTCACAGGCAATAAAAACTCTTTTAATTTAGTTTTTCCTTTTTCAAACCCTGCAGGTTATAACGTCATCCTAAATAATTCATGTTTTACATGTTCAGACACGTTTCAACACTTTAATCTGAGTTTTAATGAACCAAATCTGATGTTTATTTAATGTTGATCACAAACAGTTTCAGGAGAAAATGTGAAGAAAAACATCAAAATAAAAATCTGCGAGTTTGGTTAATAAAATGTTTAATGAATGAATTATGAAACTGATTTAATTCAACCAGACAGATGATTTTAATCTGATATTTCAGATTAAATGCTGTAAGTTGAGTAAATAACCATCAACAGGTTGATCATCGTCAACACCCAGACAGACAGGAGCTAACAGCTGCTGTCACATCCTGTTGTTTACGATGGAGGGATGTGACGCCTTTTAAAGAGGAGGAGAAGAAAACGCCCTGAGGAGCGGCGTGTGAACCAGAACAGCTACAGAAATCAGCCGGCGTTTGATCTGAAACAGTCTTCTCTCTAATGATCCTCCTCTGAAAACACTGTAAAAATGTTTAAAAACTTTAAACATCAACGTATGTATGGGGAACGCAGCTCGCCCTGCAGCGTTATCAGGCATCCCATAATCAGAGATATGTTGTTTTCAGGTTTGAGAGTCAGGTGATAAATTATGCTTTTATCTTTTGGGAATTTGATTCATTTAAACAACATTCTGATCAGACTTTTGGTTTTATATCTAAATGAAATGTTTTTTTATACACAAGTTTAAAAAATCCTCGTTCCTTTAGTGCTGTTCTGATCCGTTTCATCCCGCAGGAGCTGTAGAGGGTCTATGGTTCAGGTTTTATCCTATAAAATTAGATTATTAAAATGATAACAAAATATTGAGTTAAAAAATAAGTTTCTGCTCAGTAAAAACCTGCAAATATAATATAATGTAAAGAAGTTTTATTATTGTATGACCTTAAAATTAAATTTTAAAGTCATGACTTCATGTCTAACACAGTGTGGTTAAAAAATAAAATACAATCATGCATGTTTGAGCTTTTTACTGATCAATATTACCTAAATCTTTACTAACGTGAGAAAACATTTAAACTTATTTTGAACAGATGAAAATATTCAGATTTTGTTCAAAATTTATTAACTTTGGACAGTGTTAGAGTTAGTGTTGTTGCTGTCACACACACACACACACACACACACACACACACACACACACTACAAGTGTGTGTGTTCATTTCTTATTTATTTATTTGTTCATTTTTAAAAGTAGGATAAAGATGACACAATAATACAAAAATCACAAAGAGAAACCAACAGGTGTAGGCTGAAGCCTCGTTTTTATGCCCACCCTTTTTACACCATCAAAAAAATTTGCAATTAAAACAATAATAGTAGTAAACAACAACAAAAATAATACAGCAATAAATAAAACTACCCTAGGTTACAAATAAATAACAGATATTCCCCCTATATGAACCCTGTGTGTGCCTTAAGTTTTCATTTACAGAAATGCACTATATCACATTCATTCATTCATTATTGTAATCTGACATCATAGATGTACATTTTCTTTAAAAAAGATTTAGCTGTGGTATCTGCCCTGATTTCAATATCCATGTTATTCCATAGTTTAACTCCTACTGATCAACTCTGACTTCTTACATTTGTTGTAACGTTCCATCTTCCCGCCTTAGTGAGTGAATACTGCGTCTCTTTGACCTGGAACAGCTTCTGAACACAATCCGGGGATATTTTATTATGCACTAGTACTAATACTCTTTTTAATCTGCAGGTCAGTTAATTTGAGTAGTTTTACTTTTATGCACGGTTGGGGTAATCTGAATTGGTTATTTTTGTTCTTTTCTGTAATAACAATATGGGTCTAGTGTGAGTTTTGTAGGTGTTTCCCCACACCTCTGAACAGTACATCATGTGTGGAAGTACTAATGTTTGATATAAGAGAAATAATGATTTCTCATTTAAAATGTGTTTTCATTTATTTAATATTGCAAAAGAGTTAGACATTTTAACATTTCTAACCCTAACCCTCCAGCTCAACCTTTGGTCTGTTGTAACAATTTCAACACCATTTATTATTAGTTTTGGGATATTCTTCTGTTTTTGTTTTCCAAATATAATGTATTTAGTTTTACTTAGATTCAATGATAATATGTTATTGTCAAACCAGGTATTTAGTATTTCTAGCTCATTTCCAGATGTTTTCAGAAGCTGCCCATGTTTATCCCAGTGATATACATATTTGTGTCATCTGCAAAGAGAATGTAGTCCAGCTGTTTACTTACTTTACTGATGTCATTTATGTAAAGTGTGAATAATTTGGGCCCCAACACTGAACCTTGAGGTACCCCACAAGACACTTGTTTTGTAGTTGTATTTACGTTATGGATTTTAACCAGTTATACGCTGTTCCTCTTATGCCATATTTAGAAAAAGTCTTCTCATTTTTGGTTTAAATATTGTTTTTAACTGAATTTAATGAATTTCTTTGCTTCGAGTTTTTAAAACTTTATTTTTTGTTTATGAGTTTATTTATAACATTAGAAGAACTGAGGGTGTTTTTAGACATCAGATGTTTCCTTGTGAACAAAAGGGTGGAAAACACCAGAGAGCTGATTAATCAGCAGTGAAACCAGATTTCAGGAGGAATGTGGACACCCCCCAAACACACACACACACACACACACACACACACACACACACACACACACACACACACACACACACAATGAAAAGAAAACACACCCAGCAGGGGTTCACCCCAGCAGACCTGCATTTATGTAACTCTGCTGCTCGTTTTGGTGTTTTAATGGGAAACTTAATAAAAATCATCACCAAACAGGGAAAAATCTTTTTTACAAAAGCAACTTTTATCCTTCGCTCTGGAAAAATGAAGCAAACGGAAGAAAAATTAAATTTAGTCGCAGTATTTTGACTGTTAAACACTTTTTAACCTCCTGAACCACTGTGGCTTCATTAAACAACACGGGCTTCTATAATAGTTTATTCTCCTTAACTTAAACCTGGGTTTATGATTCAGACAAGCTTAATGTTGATTCATTTTTTTTTATCTGTTTATTTTAGGACATTTGTCCACGTTTCATTATATTTTGATCTAAGAAAATTTGTCATGTTTATGAGGTTTATTAATAATAAATAAATAACACCAAAGTAAAATCTGAAGCTAAATTTGAAAGGACCCGTTTGATTCTCTGACTTCCTGGCTCTAAGTGCTGCTGGTGACGACCGATGTTCATGTTGGACGTTTTGAGCTCGTTTGGGTCAGAACCACATTCAGTGGTTTTGACGGAGGTTGTGTTTCCTGCCTGTCTGATGATAAACGAGCGATCCTAAAGGGTCGCGTTTCCTCAAGCAAAAAGGTTAAATGTGTGTTAGCGTCCCATCAGAGGACCTTTGACACGTCGGTTAGTTTAGTTTCGGTGTTTTTACGTTAAACTGAAGCGGAGTTGATGATGAGCGGCGACCCGATGGGTTGTGGCAGCGTCTGATGGCCTTGAACCTGTCGTTTCCTCTTTAAAGGGCATCATCATCAGCCGTGGCCAAACAGCAGTAAAACTGTGCTGCAGTATTTTGAAACAAACACGGCGGCGTCGACCTGGCTGGCGGTGCCGTCCGCTCCCACCCCGCCCCCTGCTGAAGATCGCGTGCAGAATCCAGGCAACGTCGAGCGAGCCGAGGGAGCGCTGGCTGCTGCTGCACACCCGGGCGGCGTGACCTTCCCCTCGCCTGCTCAGCGATGTGGGGGCTGGCCCGCGCTCTGAGCATGCTCAGTGGCGTCCGCAGTGTTTCGTGACAACACTAATAGTCTGCATGGATCACTGGCACGCAGAGTCACTTCTAATTAGAATTATCTCAATCTTCGCCAGAACCTCATGTGGGTTTTTTATCTGACGTGAAATGGCGCCATCTCATTGGCCAGCTGAGCTGTCAGTCTCAGGTCAGACTCCGCCCCGTAGCCCCACCTCCTAACCTCTCTACGCTCTCTGCTCACTCAGAGCTCCTCCCTCCCCTCCCCCTTTATGTTTTCCTAAACGAGTAACTCTGGAGTGAGGAAGGGGGCCATCCCGACCCGCTCTTCATCCTCACCTCGTGGCTTCACGCTCTATTACCTATGCATGCTTTCATTCCTTCCTGTCTTCCTCCAGCCATCTGCTCGATGAAGCCGCTGCACGGCTTTACCGTGACTCGCCTTCCCGAGACGTCGGCCATTTCTAACCCACTTTCTCTGTCCGACAGTCGGCCCGCAGAGTTAAACGGGAGACAAAAAGTGATGAAAATCCAAAATTACAGCTGTTTCCTCCACAAAACAGCGATTGTCCTCGTGGTTTCGGCGTCCTGATTAACGAGGACAGCTGCAGAGGAACAGCTTCACTTCCGTTTGTTCTTTTTGTTCAGGTTTAATCTGCGTTTCCATCCCTGACACGTTCCTCTGAAAGGAGCAAGACGGCACAAAAAGCTTCGAGCTGCACGGCTCCAGCTTCACAACCCCAGGGTCAAAGGTCAGACACAACCTGACAAAGTGTGAGCAAGAGTTTGACTCATACATAAAAGTCTTCTGAAACAGAAGTCCAACTTTTCCTCCAGAATAAAAATAAAGTGATTCAGACGCTCAAAGACACAAAAATAAAGTTCCCATGGAAGGTGAGACACGGGTTAAAGCTGACAGACAGGCCAGGAAGAGGAAAGAGACAGAAACATCCAGTCGGACAGACGGCTGCTCAGTCAAATGGACAGAAAGATGGACAGGTGTGAGAGTCAAAGGGATGGGAAGAAAAAGGCATCAGATGGACAGAAGAACCACCTCAGAGCTCCAGCCCATCAGGACCGCTCAGAGGCTGTTTAGAACCTTGTCAGGGTTCTGTTTGGTCTCAGGTCCATGCAAGAAGATTCAGACCTCATTCTGATGCTCAGAGGTTCTTTTCCTCGGACAAAAACAGACTTATCCAGAGGTTTAAGTGACTTTAAGACTCAATTCAGAATATTAAAACTAGTTTTGAGATTAAGTGGATGCTGGTTTGTTTCTGAGCTGCAGGTTCATGGATAAAAACATCAAAGCCACCTAGAAGATCTTCGGTTTGCTTAATCCTGCTGCAGAGCTGGTGGAGGTTGGTTGGTTAGGTAGAACCCAACCAGTTAGGATTAGGTTAGGATTAGTGGTTTGATGCTTTTCACAACAGAATAAAAGAAGTGAACCAACACAACAATGGAGGAACAATTCTGACTTTTAAACAGAAGATTTCAGTTCTTCAATCAAAAACTGATGTTTTGATCATTTGAACAAACGTAATTTTCTAATCGTTGAACTAAAATTATAACATAATGAAAGATTTAATAACATGTGGTTGCTGCTCTGACAAAAGTCAGGTGTTTATTGTTTGATAAGAGATTGATTAGTAATAAAAAACTGTTACAACCAGATGTTTTTAGGGTTAGGGTTAGAGTAGAGTAACCCTAACCCTACCCAGAGGAGCAGCAGAGGAGGAGTGGGAAGTATACCAGAGGATTAGTTGTTTGAATTTTAATAATATGAATCTCAAATAATGTATAAATGGCAAGGGTCATAACAATATTATTTAAATAAAAAATGGGAACTCTAATCCAAATCCAAAGTCTTTTATTTGGGTTTTTGTTTTTAATGTTATTTCCTGGAAGCCCAAACCCTCACAGCATTTTACTAAAGAACAGAGTCATGAGCGTCGTACATTAAACTAGACTAAATACATCAACGATTGATCCATCCATCCATCATCCATCTATTCATCTATTCGTCCATCCATCCATTATCATCCACTTATGCGAAGTCGGGTCATGGAGGCAGCAGCCTAAGCAGAGAGGTCCAGACTTCCCTCTCCCCAGCCACTTGGGCCAGCTCCTCCGGGGGAATCCCAAGACGTTCCCTGGCCAGCTGAGAGACATAGTCCCTCCAGCGTGGTCTGGGTCTTCCTTTGGGTCTCCTCCCGGTTGAACGTGCCCGGAAAACCTCACCAGGGAGGCGTCCAGGAGGCATCCTAACTAGATACCAGAGCCACCTCAACTGGCTCTCTTGGATGTGAAGGAGCAGCGGGTCTACTCCGAGCCCCTCCCGGATGGCCGAGCTTCTCACCCTATCTCTAAGGGAGAGTCCAGCCACCCCGCGAAGAAAAATTTCAGAAGATGAAGAAACTATTTTTTATATGGCGCCTCTCAAGATAAAAATCACAAGGCACTTCACAGGAACAAAAAAAAAACAAAATTAAACTGATAAAAAATTTTTTTTAAATGATTTAAAAATAATGCCCTAATAAAAAAATGGGGAAAATGGAAAAATGAAAAATAAAAAAAGTGAAGGAAGACAGAAATTAATAAGAAATGGTAATACGGGATCCTGAGAAAGACAGAATTGGTAGCAACAGGAGCATGAAGAGAAGGTAGTGATGAAGAATCAGCAGGAGGTCCCACCAAAGCCACCTGAACAGGTGAGTTTTTAAAGGAGACCACTGAGTCCACTGATCTCAGGCTCAGGGGGAGAGAGTTCCAGAGTCTGGGGGCCACAGCAGCAAATGATCTGTCACCTCTGGTCTTTAGCCTGGTGCTGCACAACCAGTAGGCTTTGATCACTGGACCTCAGGGACCTGCTGGGGGTGTAGGGACTGAGAAGATCACCAATGTATGATGGTGCTTGTCCATGTAAGGCCCTAAAAACCAGAACCAGGATCTTGAAATGAACCCTGAAGTTAACCGGCAGCCAGTGAAGCTGGAAAAGGAGCGGGGTGATGTGGGTGTGTTTGGAGGACTTGGTCAGCAGCCGAGCACAGGCATTCTGGACCACCTGTAGACGGTTCAGGGAGGTTCTGCTCAGACACGTGAAAAGCCAGGTGCAGTAGTCTAAGTGTGAGGAGATGAAGGTAACCAGAATGAACGCCCTATCAGTTCAAAAATTCTTCATGTAAACAGTCAATCGGAATATTCTGATCCGATACAGCCCGATCGGAATGAAATTTCATTCATATGAGAGAGGTGGTTTTGTCCGATCGTCAATCCGATTGACGGCCATGTACACACCCATTCGGATTGTTGGAGTAAAATAATGCCCACTGGGCATGTGTGCAACTTCAGCGTGACGTCTTTCTGCCTTTGCAGACGCTCAGGACAAGAGGAAAACATGGCGGGAGGTAAACAGAAGTGGTCTGTTGCAACACTGTTTTTTTTACTGGAAACACTACAGGAGCTCAATATTATTGAACGTCTCGATGACCGAAAGGATCGAAATGCCGAGTTATACACTTAAGTGCATCTGAAGATGCAGGAAGCGGGAATTCACCGAAGTATCGACCAAATCAAAAACCGCTGGAAATGTTTGAAAGCGGCGTATTACAAGGCAAAAACTCAAAATGGCACAAGATGGCATTTGTTTACATTTTTTTTCTGGGAAAGACAACTCTGTGCATGCTCAACCTGTTTAATCTGATTGAATGCTTGATACACGGCATGATCAGATCCTTTCAGTTAGTGTCCATGGAAACAGAGACGTCACGTTCAACAGGCAGCACGTTTGTTTGTCCGCGATATGAGACCAAGATAATCCAACGTTTTATTATCCCTGATTTATGATCGGAGCGTTCCCGATGTCCTGCTGAGCAGACCAGAGCATATGAGCACACCACACACGGCAGGAAGATCTGATAAGATTATCTTCAGAGCCAGCGTGCTGATTGGATGTGTCCCTGATACTCTCAGAAGAGGACAATCGGGTCAAAAATAGTCATAACCGGGCCTTAATATGAAAAACAATTAAATATTTATGGTGTCTGTAATCTTTGTTTAAACTTACTTCCTGTTTTATTTTGAAACTGTCTTACTTGTTCTTCCTGTTGCTGTGTCAGTTTATTGCTCCACACCTGGATCATTGTGACTGTCGGTGGTCCGGAGGCCGGAGGTGAGATTCAGGTTCGGACTCAAAGTGTTATGAAGGCAGACAGGAGGTTAGTCTCAGAAAACCATTCTAGACGTTTAGGGTCTGATCCATCACATCCTAACCAGCAGACACCTTCAACTTCGGTTACGCACCTCCAGATGTTAGCAATAAGATCCTCTCAGCAAACAGCAAGCAGGTTTTGTTTGAAACAACCTAAAAGTGCAGCTGTGACACGTGTTTGTGCTGAGAGGATCACAGCTGAGAGGAGGGACAGCGACAACCAGAGGACTTAACCATCACCACCACCCCCACGCCTCCATCAGGCCCCAGGCGCTCATGGGAACTTTCACCAGCCAATAAAATCCCAGAGACACCAGCCCGTGGTCCAATGACGAGCTGAGAACCCTCCCAGTGCTCCCCTTCTCTGGCCCATTGCGTGACCAGTAATCACCTCGGCGTGCGAAGCGTCTCAGCCGCCATCCGCTGCCGCGGGACATGTGATCAGCTGACCCGCTCAGACAAACTTGTGCTGAATAATGCAGCAGAGAAGCATTTTAGGCCGAAAGAACATTCACTCTGCCATGCTGGGGGGGCATCAGGGGTCAAAGGTCAGGAGCTCAGACTCAACAGAGTTAGCATGCAAGCTACAAACACAAAGAATAAAATATCTGTTTTATAGTTTTGTTAAAACAAAAGAGCTTTTTAATCAGCATCAGATCAGTGATCTGAGTTTTATCAACAAGAAGAATAAAAATGTGATTTCCTGTTATTTAAACAGGGATCCCGTTAATTACTGAAGATTTAACAGAATAAAATGTGTTTTTATTCTTCATAAGAGTGAAATGAAGTAAAAATAAACTCTTCTATAACTTTGTTCATTTAGTAAAACTTTGATTTAAGATTAAATGATAAATGAGGGTTCAGAGATCCATGTGTTGTTTAATTATGATTCAATTATTATTTAATTATAAGAGATGAAAAAACAGGAAATGCAGAAAGATGTCAGAATGGATGAAAAGGAGAGCGGGAAGGAGAAACTAGGAGATAAGATAAAACTTTAGAATCCATGGTTGCTGTACCGTAACCATGGTGATAAATCATTTATGAAAAAAACATGAGAAACATCCTGTTTGATCATTCAGGAGATCTGATGAACACACGCAGGCCCAGGAATCAAACCAACAACCTCTCTGCGTGTTGACTCACAGAACCAAAGTTGTTTGTTATTGTGATGCATTTTACCTTTAATATTAAAAATAACTTCAGATTTTAATTTAATTCAAGACATTTTAAAATTATTCAAATTTTAGCTTCAAATAAAAATACAGAAACTTAAAAAATTATTGATAGTTTTAAATCTGAACTTTTAAAAGCTTAAATATAATTTTGCTTCCTGTAGAAATGATAAAAAAACAGGACTCATAAATGAATGATGCAATAAAACCTAATTTTATTTTTAATTCAACAGAAACAGCAGCTCTGATTTCTGTTTGTTTTCTTGTTTATTTAGTTAAAATAGCTCATGTTTAAAGGATCTGGTGTATTTTAGTCATATTTTTCTGTTTTGTTTCTCTTTAATTAACAAATGTATATTTTATTTATTATTATATAAATAGATTTCCTCTGGATCAGGAACTTCTTGGTGTTTTTTTATTAATCAGAAATGAATTTAGTCAAAGTTTTTTTCTGGTTTCATAAATAAAAAAAAATCCAAGTTGCAAAGAAAAGTATTTAATAAACAAAAAAGCTGAATTCTTCTGGTTTAAAACGATCTTTTAAAAAAGTTTTAAATTCTCAAAAAAAAACGCAGAAATTCCGTTAATCAGGAAAAACTAAACATTAATAAATTCATCTGGAAATGCGACTCATTTACACACATTTGTAAACTTTAGAAAACTAATAAATAAATAAACAAACAAACACACAAACAAACAAACAAATAAATAAATAAATAAATCGTTTTTATGATCCTGACTTTTTGAAAATCGTAGTTTTAATTCTTGGTTTAAATAAAAAAGAAAATCGTTTCTAAACATCTAAATAATGAAAACTTGTAACAGACGGAACTAAAACGACAGGACGGATCTAAACTCACCAACCTCGGGGAAATCCAGAGCTGTAAATAAAAAGTGTGTACGTGTTGTGCTGAAAACGCTGAGAGGAAAAAGCTCCGCGCTTTTCCAAAGATTGTCTCCAGAAGAGCAGAAGTCCGCGGACACGCGCCTCTGGGTGAGTTCAGCAGAAACTCAGATGTGTTTCCTGTCAGATCAGCAGAAACGGGTTAAAGTTGCTCCTAAATGTGTTACAGAAATACAACTCGTTCATCAATGACGTCACACGCAAAAAGCGCAAAACATCTGAGATTTGAGAGCGTTAGAAAAATAAATCCAGTCAGAAATGAGCCAACATGTTTCAGGTGTTTTTTTAAATAAAGTTTTTCATTTTACCATTTAAAAATGCGGAGAAATATTTGTTTATTTGGTTTTGAGATCATAAAATAAAAAAATAAACTGACTTTACAGTTTAATACAGGAAGTCATAATAACTAAAGGAACGAATTAATAACATATTAAAGTATTAATTTTATTCATGAAACATCTTTTGTTGTTTCTGGATTTTAGACTGGAAAACAACTACAATTTATAATGTTGATAATTTGTTGAAATAATGGTTATTAAATGAAATAAAATAATATAATATAATACAATATAATATAATATAATATAATATAATATAATATAATATAATATAATATAATACAGTTGCAAGAATACTTTTTCCACCTGCACTGTGAATGTTTACATGGTGTGTTCAATAAAAAAGGGTTCACATACTTTTTATGCAACTGTAATATATTATATTATATTATATTAAATTATTATATTATATTATATTATATTATATTATATTATAATATTATATTATATTATATTATATTATATTATATTATATTATATTATATTATATTATATTATATTATATTATATTATATTATATTATGGTCACATCATTCAGCTTTTTATCCAAACATCCTCATTTGTTAAAAATATTTTGTAAGTTTTTTTTTCTTGTATTTTTTGTTTTCTTGTAGCACCAGAATGTTTTTTTTACCAAGTTGACACACGAGCGTTCTGTTGATGTTCCTGATTTTAGCACCTCTGGTCCAACTCTTTATCACTGCTCTGATGAAGATGAGCAGAGAGTACTACTCAGATTCTGGGACTTTACTGCTAAAGCTCAAAGTTGGTCATGAAGATTTTGCTTCAGGAGAACAAAAGTCAGACGTTTATGTTTGTTATCTGAGTTAAACCTTATTTGTTTATTTTATGACTGAAAATAAACCTGAAGCTCCAGGATCAGAAGTGTAAAACAGGAAAGTCTGGACAGCCTGAGCTCACAGTCACAGTATCAACATTTAGAAAATCCCTTTTAGTTGCAGGATTTTGCACTTTTGTAAAATATTATTCCTTTGTTAAATCAATCAGGGAACTCTTAGATGAGGAACTTTGTTGTTCTTTCATTTCTGAAGCAGAGAGAGATGCATATTTAGTGCAGGTTTAAGCGTCTTTCAGGTATTTTTGTTTAAAATGTTTTATTATTGAACAGGGATGAGGAGTTTAAAGATCTCAGGGTCTTGTTCATGAGTGAGGGAAAGATGGAGAGCGAGATTGATAGGCAGATTGGTGCTGCGTCTGCAGTGATGCGGGTGTTGTACCGGTCTGTTGTGGTGAAGAGAGAGCTGAGCCTGAAGGTGAAGCTACGTTACCCTCACCTATGGTCACGAGCTTTGGGTAGTGACCAAAAAAATTAGATCATGGATACAAGTAGCAGAAAAGAATTATCTCTGAAGGATGTCTGGGCTCTCCCTTAGAGATAGGGTGAGAAGTTTGGTCATCCGGGAGGGGCTCAGAGTAGATCTGCTGCTCCTCCACATCAAGAGGAGCCAGTTGAGGTGGCTCGAGCATCTGATCAGGATGCCTCCTGGACGCCTCCCTGGTGAGGTTTTCTGGGCACATCCAACTGGGAGGAGACCCAAAGGAAGACCCAGGACACGCTGGAGGGATTATGTCTCTCAGCTGGCCTGGGAACGCCTTGGGATTCCCCCGGAGGAGCTGGCCCAAGTGGCTGGGGAGAGGGAGGTCTGGGCCTCTCTGCTTAGGCTGCTGCCCCCATGACCCAACCCCAGATAAGTGAAGGAAAATGGATGGATGGATGGATGGATGGATGGATGGATGGATGGATGGATGGATGGATGGATGGATGGATGGATGGATGGATGGATGGATGGATGATAGATAGATAGATAGATAGATGAATGATGGATGGATGGATGTTTATGAACAGATGAAAATAAAACTGTGGGTCTTACTTCATCGTGTTTAATCTGCTCTGATTGATCCGACCCGCTCCACCAGCTGCTGCTGGGATCTGATCCAGCTCTGAACCGCTGATGGAGGAGATGCTGCTCAAACATGGAATTAACCCAGAGAATGTGTTTATTATTATTATTATTATTATTATTATTATGATTTAGGTGTCTCGTGGTGATTTTATCTTTTGTTTTTATTTGTTTGTTTTTTGTTCTTTAGTGATCTCTGGGTCCATTTTTGAACTAGAAACATTCTACAGATGAGAAAGTTAAATGATTATTGGTCAAGGATTCAGAGTCTTTAACGTCCCTGTGGGGCGATTTGTTATGCAGCCAGCAGTAAAAATAATCAGTTCAACAATCAAACTTCATTCACACTGAAAACATGAGGAGAAGAAGAAAAACTACTTGTTATTATTCACGGTTCTGTGCTGGGCGATCTACTTTATCTGCTCCCTCTCCAGCACATGGTGAGCTCCTATAAAGGAATCTTCTACCATCTTTATGCAGATGACATCCAACTGTACATCTCCTTCAAGCTCCATGAGATGTCTAAGCTGCAGCTGTTGCACACCTGCTTAGACTCTATTAAACCTGGATGGCTGGGAACTTTCTACAGCTGAATGAAGACCAGACTGAGATCCTCATCTGTGCCCCAGACAAGCTGGTTCCCAAAGTCAGAGACTCTCTTGGTCAACTTGCTGCTTGCATGATTTCTGACTTAGGGGTGAAATGGGACGCTGCCTTGTCATTTGATGCTCAGATAAATCCAGTAACCAGATCCTGCTTTTTTAAACTTCGTCGACTGACTAGAATTAAGTCGATGCTGTCAAGGAGAGACTTGGAGATTGTGACACGCGCTTTTGTTCTCTCGACTTGATTATTGTAATTCTCTCTGCCGGCCTTACAGAGTCTGCAATCCATAAGCTGCAGATGGTGCAAAATGTCGCAGCTAGATTCGTTTATGGTCTATGGAAGTGGGAGCATTTATCTTCGATCCTGAACAAACTGCCGTGGATTCCCGTTAAACCCCACGTTGCAGTTAGGGTATTGGTCTCTGTCTTTCAGGCTCTTAATGGAATGGCCCCGCCTTACATTGCTGAGCTGTTAACACGCTATGTTCCCGCGCGATCCCTCTGTTCATTTGATAAAGACTTGATGGAGGTTCCACGGTCAAAGTGGAAGTCACAAGGAAAAAGAGAGTCCTTAGTTCTGACCCCTGAACCAACTCCCACTGGATATCAGGCACTATTTATTGATTTGGAGCTTTAAAGCTAAACTAAGGCAGTATTTTAGGTCTGTTTGAGTTTCTAGTGGTCCCTCTTTTCAACTACAGCATGTAGTTTTCTGGGTTTTATCATGTTTTATGTTGTTGTTCTTTGTTTTATATTTCTAGTTCTTAGCTGACGAGCATCTTGATCTTTACAGAAGAATCTTTCATTTGCCTGATGTCTCATTTGCTTTATGTTTTGCAACTGTCTTATCTGTCTTATTTGTTTTTGTTTTCATGTATTTTGTCCACTCCATATTGTCTGTTTTTTATTTTGTTTTAGTTGTCAGCTTATTTATTCCTATGTTATGATTTTATGTACATTGATAGTGTTCTGCACTTTGGGCAGCCTTGACTGGCGGTGCTAAAGGGCTTTACAAATAAATGAAATTAAATCTTCTCAGTCCCTACACCTCCAGCAGGTCCCTGAGGTCCAGTGATCAAAGCCTACTGGTTGTGCAGCACCAGGCTAAAGACCAAAGGTGACAGATCATTTGCTGCTGTGGCCCCCAGACTCTGGACCTCTCTCCCCCTGAGCCTGAGATCAGTGGACTCAGTGGTCTCCTTCAAAAACTCACCTGTTCAGGTGGCTTTGGTGGGACCTCCTCTTCATCCTCTTCTTCCATAGCTTCTCATCATGCTGCCATTTCTATTCTGTCTTTCTTGGGATACTGTGATTACCTTTTTCTTATTAATTTTTTTCTTCCTATTTTTCAAATGAAAATTTTTCCTTTTTCCCCATTTTTATTACAATTTTTTTTTATAATTTAATTTTTTTGTTCTTATGAAGTGCTTTGTGATTTTTATCTTGAGAGGCGCCATATAAAAGATCGTTTCTTCAGCAGCAGGGATACAAGAGTTTCTATATCTGTTTGTCCTGCATTTGGCAGCAGGTAGCTACACCCTGATGGAAGCAGTGGAACTCATGTAGCAAAGGGTGGTTCTGATCCTGAAGGATAGAACGAGCCTCTGATAGATCGTTCAGGTGAATCCCCTGCAGTCTGTTTTTGTTTTTGAGTGAAAGTGAACCGTACCAGCAGATAAATGAAAATGTTGAAATGGATTTGATAAAACAAGAATAAAACATTTCATAAAAGTTCTGTCAATGTTAAACCTACTGAGCTTTTGATAAAAATACAGGTGCTGATGGGCTTTCATGCACGCTGCATCGACATGGGTATCAAAAGACAGCCTGTCATCCAAGTGGGTATTGAGGTATTTGTAATTACTGACGACCTCTACTGCTTGGTTCTTGGCCTTGACAGGAAAGTGAATGAGAGGGTTTTTTCCTAAAATCAATTATGATTTCTTTAGTGTTATTTACATCGAGAGGAGCCAGTTGAGGTGGCTCGGGCATCTGATTAGGATGCCTCCTGGACGCCTCCCTGGTGAGGTTTTCCGGGCACGTCCAACCGGGAGGAGACCCAAAGGAAGACCCAGGACACGCTGGAGAGTTTTATGTCTCTCGGCTGGCCTGGGAACGCCTTGGGATTCCCCCGGAGGAGCTGGCCCAAGTGGCTGGGGAGAGGGAGGTCTGGGCTTCCCTCCTTAGGCTGCTGCCCCCGCGACCCGACTCCGGATAAGCAGGAGAAAATGGATGGATGGTTTTATTTGTGTTATTGTTCAGGAAAGAAGATCTACACCAGTCAGAAAAATGATCCACCACATGTCCGTGATCAGGGTCATCGCTGCTAAGTAAGGCCACAATAACTGAAATGTCTGCAAACTTTACAACCACTGCACAAGGGAAAATCATATCATGGACTGGGACAAAGCAAGGATCATAAACACCGAACAACGAAAATACAAAAGATGGATCAAGGAAGCGATAGAAATAAGGAGACGTGGACACACAACAGAGACATGAACAGAGACGATGGGGTTTACACATTGGATCACGCATGGGACTGTGTTATCGGCGAGGAGGGCGCAAATAAACGGAGAAGGTGACGCCAACCGCGACGTAGCTCTGAGGATGATCGCAGTTGCAATCGAAATGTCAGCAACAAAAGAAGGTAAAAACAACTCCTGATTTGTGTAAAAGAAAGAAAAAGTGATAATAATTAGAAAGACACAGAATGAATGCTCAAAAGACGTTTACAATACTGAGATTTCCGTGTTGGCTGTGGCACTCCTTTGTGTATAGAACAAGAAGGCAGCCCTGGGAGGAGATGAGAGTGTCTGACTAAACACCGTTAACTCTCACATGTTGTGGATTCTCTGTTAAAGTCAATCAACCAAGCTATAAGAGCCAGGTCAGTGCTGTCGTAGTTCCTCAATCTTTCCGCCTAAATATGCGACTGAATGAGAATGAGGGACAAATTCGTCTGTGTTAAAAAGTCTCTAAAGTACATTAAAACAATGTAGACACTGTAGTAAATACACTATCGGCTACGTGGCTGTATGGCGGCAGCATACCCCGGTAAAGTGCTATGCCCTCTGCTGTCCAGGCGGGGGTTGCTTTGCATGCTTCATTACTTGAAAATTTAAGGCAGCCGGTTACCTGGAAATTTTCAAGTAAACTCTACTTACCCAGGTTCTCAGTGTAGTACATTCAACTCAAAATTTCCATTTCACTCTATTAAGGGTTCAAGTGTATTGACTGTAGTCCGCTGCATTCACTCAACTAATGCTTCATTACGTAAAAAATTTAAGGCAACGGGTTACCTGAGTTTTTTTAAGTAAACTCTACTTATCCGGGTTAACAGTGTTCATACCCTTGGAACTTTCACACATTGTGACACCTTACAACCACAAACTTAAATGTGTTAATTCAGATTTTCTGTGATAGGCCAATACGAAGTAGCACATGGTTGTGAAGTGGAGTGAAACTGATACATGATTTTGGGAATTTTAAGCAAATAAAATTTTGAAAAGTGAGGCATGCATTTGTATTCAGCCCCCTGAACTCTGATACCCCTAAATAAAATCTAGTTCAATCATTTATCTTCAGAAGTCACCTAATTATATAACAGAGGTCAGATCGCCCGACCGATGACGTTTCCCAGATGTATGGTTTTTCTGAACTCAGCCAGACGCCAATGTCTTGTATTCTTGATGCATGTGTGTGTGTGTGTGTAGGGGGGGATGGGGTTGGCTGGGAGGGGTGGGTACTGAGGGTTCTGTGGGGTTATTTTAATCTGTACTGCACTTTGAGCTGCTTTCAAAGTATGAAAAGTGCATTATAAATCAAATTTGATTGATTGATTCAGCTGTGTGTGAACTAGTCTGATTATAAATACACCTGTTCTGTGAGGGCTTCAGTGGGTTGTTAGTAAACATTAGTGAACAAACAGCATCATGAAGACCGAGGAACTCACCAGACAGGTCAGGGATGAAGTTGTAGATATGGTTAAAGCAGGATTGAAGCTTTGAACATCTCAAGGAGCACTGTTCAATCCATCATCAAACATGGAAAAGGTATGCTACAGCAGACCTACCAGGACATGGCCGTCCACCTAAATGGACAGACTGAGCAAGGAGCGCTCTGGTCAGAGAAGCTTCCAAGAAGCCCATGGTCACTCTGGAGGAGCTGCAGAAATCCACAGCTCAGGTGGGACAATCTGTCCACAGGACAACTGTAGGTCATGTGTGTGTTTTTTCTATTGTCAAATGCCGTTTGTTTGTCTAGCACTAGCACCCAGTAGCAATGTAATGTAGGCTATAGCGGCGAACGGTGGCTCTACAAAGTATAGGGGGCCAGAATACAAATGCACGTCACACTTTTCATTTGTTTATAATTTCCAAAATCATCTTGAAGAAATATTAATGCAACACTGGCTGGAAATATATCTTGTGATATTGCAGACGCTTATCGAAACAATAGCTACGTTTACATGCACCAAATGTCCCCAATCCGATTCAAATCTTGGTTGATCGGAAATCCCAAAACTCTGTTTACATGGACACTAACTGGAATGATCCGATCACGCCGCGATGCACGCACCATAGATTGCGCATGTGCAGACTTGTCTTTCCCGGAAGAGAAATTATAAACAAACGCCATCTTGTCCGCACGTCTTTTCCCTTGCATTTTATTTGCTTATTCTCTAGCTTCGGTGAATTCCCGCTTCCTGCATCTTTAGATGCACTTGAGTGTGTAACTCGGCATTTTTAGCCGTTTGGCCATTGAAACGTTCAGTAATATTGAGCTCCCGTAGTATTTCCAGTAAAAAATAGCGTCGGCAACAGATCACTTCTGTTTACCGCCCGCCATGTTTTCCATCTGTCCTGAGCATGCGCAGAGGCAAAAAGACTGCACACTGAAGTTGCACACATGCGCAGTGGGCATTATTTTACCCCAACGATCCGAATGGCCGTGTACATGGACGCCAATCGGATTGACGATCGGACAAAACCACCTCTCTCAATCGGAATGAAATTTCATTCGGATCAGGCCGAATCGGATCAGAATATTCCGATTGACATGTTTACATGACGCATTTTTGATCCGATAGGGCGTTCAATCCGATTACTTGTGCCCATGTAAACGTAGCTAATGCCACAGCGAATGTGTGTAGTAATCAAAGAAGTCCATCAAAATATTGTGTGACCTTATTTTTGGTGGTGACTTTTTTTTGGCCGGGCAGTGTATGTTTTACTGTAATATCCAGTTTCTGGTAATGGAAAAAGTAGCTTGAGATATTTTAAGAGCTGACTATTTGCTTCTACCCCTCCCTGGGCTGCCACCTTACTGTGGTGGAGGGGTTTGAGTGTCTCAATGATCCTAGGAGCTAAGTTGTCTGAGGCTTTATGCCTCTGGTAGGGTCACCCGGTCTGATCCTCGGCTACAGAAGCTAGCTCTTGGCATGTAGAATGTCACCTCTCTGGTGGGGAAAGAGCCTAAGTTGGTGTGTGAAGAGAGGTTCCAACTAGATATAGTTTGACTCACCTGGACGCATGACTCTGGCTCCGGAACCAGTTTCCTCGAGAAGGTTTGGACTCTCTACCACTCTGGAGTTGCTCCCACTGAGAGGCGCCGAGCAGGGGTGGGCATACTTCTTGCCCCCCATCTTGGTGCCTGTACGTTGGGGTTTACCCTGGTGAGCAAGAGGGTAGCCTCCCTCCGCCTCCGTGTGGGGGGACGGGTCCTGACTGTGGTTTGTGCTTATGCACCAAACTCCAGCTCAGACTACCCACCCTTTTTGGAGTCCCTGGAGGGGGTACTGGAAAGCGCTCCTTCTGGTGACTCCCTCGTTCTGCTGGGGGACTTCAATGCTCACGTGGGCAACGACAGTGAGACCTGGAGAGGTGTGGTTGGGAGGAACGGCCCCCCTGATCTGAATCTGAGTGGTGTTTTGTTGTTGGACTTCTGTGCTCATCATGGATTGTCCATAACAAACACCATGTTCAAGCATAAAGGTGTCCATATGTGCTCTTGGCACCAGGATACCTTAGGCTGCAGTTCGATGATCAATTTTGTTGTCATTTCATCTGATCTGCGGCCGCATGTCTTGGACACTCCGGTGAAGAGAGGGGCGGAGCTGTTAACTGACCACTACCTGATGGTGAGTTGGCTTCAATGGTGGGGGAAGATGCCGGTCAGACCTGGCAGACCCAAACGTGTTGTGAGGGTCTGCTGGGAACGTCTGGCAGAGTCTCCTGTCAGAAGGAGCTTCAATTCCCACCTCCGACAAAACCTCGAGCACATCCTGGGGGAGGCAGGGGACATTGAGTCCGAGTGGGCCATGTTTCGTAACTCCATTGTCGAGGTGGCTGACCGCAGCTGTGGCCGCAAGGTGGTCGGTACCTGTCGTGGTGGCAATCCTGGAAACCTGCTGGTGGACACCGGCGGTTAGGGATGCTGTCAAGCTAAAGAAAGAGTCCTATTGGGCCTTTTGGGCCTGTGGGACTCCAGAGGCAGCTGATAGGTGTTGACAGCCCAAGCGGAATGCGGCTCGGGTGCTCGCAGAGGCAAAAACCCGGGTGTGGGAGGAGTTCAGTGAGACCATGAAACAAGACCATACCGCTTCGAGGAGATTCTGGTCCACCATCTGGTGTCTCAGGAGGGGAAAGCAGTGCACTACCAACACTGTTTACAGTGGGGAGGGTGTGCTGCTGACCTCGACTCGGGACGTTGTGAATCGGTGGGCCGAGTACTTTGAAGACCTCCTCAATCCCACCGGCACGTCTTCCAGGATGGAAGCAGTCTGGGGATTTTGGGTTGGGCTCTCCAATCTCTGGAGCAGAGGTCACTGAGGTGGTCAAAAAACTCCTCGGTGGCAAGGCTCCGGGGGTGGATGAGATCCGCCCTGATTTCCTTAAGGCTCTGGATGTTCAATTCAATTCATTTAATTTATATAGCGCCAAAGTAAGCTTCAATATCAGGAGAGGGAGAATGTTCAGTGGTTGGCAGCAGTGTGCCAGCTGATGGCCCCCTCCATGAGGCCACCACAGCTCAGCAGAACGCCAGTGTAGTGTAAAATAAAGTTAAGCTGAATTAACAGGAAATAATGCAAATAGAGAGGTGGTAGAAGAAAGTAGCAGAGTGTGGAAAGTGGTCAGTATGTCCTCCAGCAGTCTAAGCCTATAGCAGCATAACTACAGAGATAACTCAGCATAACCTAGCCTTTTAGATGGAGGCATGTGGGAGGCAGGGCCAGGGAGAAAAGTCTTTAACGGACTAAAGCTGGGAGCTGGTGCCACAGTAGAGGAGCCTGATGGCTAAAAGATCTGCCTCCCATCCTACTTTTAGATATTCTAGGAACCACCAGTAAACCTGCAGTCTGAGAGCCAAGTGCTCTGTTAGGAACATATGGAAAAATTAGATCACTGATGTATGATGGAGCTTGTTTATTAAGAGCTTTATATGTGAGAAGGAGGATCTTAAAATCTATTCTGAATTTAACAGGCAGCCAATGTAGGGAAGCTAAAACAGGAGAGATGTGGTCTCTCTTTTTAATTCTCATCAGAACTCTAGCTGCAGCATTTTGGACCAGCTGAAGACTTTTGACTACATTCTGTGGACCTCCTGATAGTAATGAATTGCAGTAATCCAACCTTGAGGTAATAAATGCATGAACCAGTTTTTCAGCATCACTCCTGGAAAGGATGCTTCTAATCTTAGCAATATTCCGAAGGTGGAAAAAGGAAATCCTACAAACCTGTTTAACGTGGGATTTGAATGACATGTCCTGGTCAAAGATTACACCGAGGTTCTTTACTTTGTTCTCGGAGGCTAATTTAATACCGATGTTGTGGGGATGTGTTGGTTGACGCGGCTCTGCAATATCGCGTGGACATCGGGGGCAGTTCCACTGGATTTGCAGACCAGGGTGGTGATCCCCCTATTTAAAAAGGGGGATCGCAGTATGTGTTCCAACTACAGGGGGATCACACTCCTGAGCCTTCCTGGTAAGGTCTATTCAGGGATTCTGGAGAGGAGGTTCTGTCAGATAGTCGAACCTTGGATTCAGGAGGAGTAATGTGGTTTTCGTCCTGGCCGTGGAACACTGGACCAGCTCTATACTCTTAGGGAGCTCCTGGAGGGTGCGTGGGAGTTCACCCGCCCCAATCTACATGTGTTTTGTGGATTTGGAGAAGGAATTTGACCGCATCCCTCGGGGGGCCCTGTGGGGGGTACTCTGAGAGTATGGGGTACCCGGCCCCTTGATACAGGCTGTTAGGTCCCTGTACGACCAGTGTCAGAGCTTGGTCCGCATTGCCGGCAGTAAGTCGGGCTCGTTCCTGGTGAGAGTTGGACTCCGCCAAGGCTGCCCTTTGTCACCGATTCTGTTCATAACTTTTATGGACATGATTTCTAGGTGCAGCCAACGTGGTGAGGGGATCCGTTTTGGTGGCCTGAGGATCAGGTCTCTGCTTTTTGCAGACGATGTGGTCCTGCTGGCTTCGTCAGACCGGGATCTCCAGCTTTCCCTGGAGCAGTTCGCAGCTGAGTGTGAAGCAGCTGGGATGAGAATCAGCTCCTCTAAATCTGAGACCATGGTCTTGAGTCGGAAAAGGGTAGAATGCCTTCTCCAGGTCAGGGACGAGGTCCTGCCCCAAGTGGAGGAGTTTAAGTA
Source organism: Aphyosemion australe (assembly GCA_006937985.1). Taxonomy (NCBI): domain Eukaryota; kingdom Metazoa; phylum Chordata; class Actinopteri; order Cyprinodontiformes; family Nothobranchiidae; genus Aphyosemion; species Aphyosemion australe. The sequence continues at coordinate 5,751,222 of SSNS01000003.1, read as the reverse complement.
TCTCGGGGTCTTGTTCACGAGTGAGGGAAAGATGGATCGGTAGATGGATTGGTGCTGCGTCTGCAGTGATGCGGGCGTTGTACCGGTCTGTCATGGTGAAGAGAGAGCTGAGCAGGAAGGCGAAGCTCTTGATTTACTGGTCGACCTACGTTCCTACCCTCACCTATGGTCACGAGCTTTGGGTAGTGACAGAAAGAATGAGATCACAGATACAAGCAGCTGAAATGAGTTTTCTCTGCAGGGTGGCTGGACTCTCCCTTAGAGATAGGGTGATTCTTATAATAACAACAGTAGCTGTGGTGAAAACGTGTTTATTTCACAAGATAAACTTGTAAGGGTGCATCTAAAATCGATGTTATGCGCAGTTGTATGTTCTCCGAGGTAAATTGAACGCACCAAGAGGTCCGGCCTCCATAGCATAGACATTGAAGGGTCTACTTTTTATAAAGTCTATGATTCACAGGCTGTTTTGGCGAGAAGGTCTTGGCTGGGTTTTAGCTACTTTAGCTTCGTGGAGATTTGGAGCTCACGAACTTCGAGTGAACGCTGTTCATAAACCTGTTCACACACGCCAGAATGAGCGTGCTCACTTTAACGTTCGTCAGGCAAAATACAAGCGAGTTCAGTTCACAAACGATCGTTTAATGAACACATTCAGGTACAACACTGCCTGTCACTTCCTCCCAGCTCTTGCCGACATGACGCTCGATGTTGACTGACGAGCCGTCTGTTGTGGCCACGCGCACACAAAAAAAAACTACTACCGGAAATTAGAATAAAACATAAACACGAAAACTAAGCTAATTTTCTCTATAAATTCAGTTAGTTTTAGTTAGTTTTGTTAACGCTCATTACAGTTTCAGTTGGTTTCAGTTTTTTATTTTAAATTCATTTTTATTTTTATTTCAGTTAACGAATTTTTTTTTTAAATTCTAGTTTTCATTATTTCGTTAGTTTTCGTTTACGATAATAACCCTGTCCGGGAGGGGCTCATAGTAGACCCGCTGCTCCTCCACATCAAGAGGAGCCAGTTGAGGTGGCTCGGGCATCTGGTTAGGATGCCTCCTAGACACATCCCTGGAGATATTTTCCGGGCACGTCCAAATGGGAGGAGACCCAAAGGAAGACTCAGGACACGCTGGAGGGACTATGTCTCTCGGCTGCCCAGGGAATGCCTTGGGATTCCCCCGGAAGAGCTGGCCCAAGTGGCTGGGGAGAAGGAAGCTTGGGCCTCCCTCCATAGGCTGCTGCCCCTGTGACCCGACTCCGGATAAGCAGAAGAGGATGGATGGATATTTGATTCTAATTTACCATTAGCATTGTTAGCTCAATGTTAGCCTCTAGCCTGCTACACCCAATATTAGAGTAAACCAAAAAGACGCCATGGCTTCTTACGGGTACAAGAAATAAATTTGGGGTTGCTCACTTTTTACTGGCTAATGTTTTTTCCTCAACTCTGGTGCTTTTTGCTGGTCGTGTGTTGAATTACAATGCTAAAGCCGCAGCATTTCTGGCGCAGACTCAGCAACATTGCAGGCTCACAGATTGTAAACAAAGACCACGTCCCTCTTTGACCTTTTAAAGGAAAATAACTCACAACCCCCCAGCTGGCTGAGAGTGAAATCTGTTTCAGTATAATCTTCCTTCCAACATGATTGAGACTTTACATTGTTTTGTAATCATTTCACTGTAAAAGTATTGTACCTTTAAGTTATAGTTAGGTGATGAAATTTCCATAACGGTAAATAATGTTAGGAGCCTGAATCGGATTTTCTACTCCTGTCCCACACTGATGATGTATCTGGACAACAGTTTGACCGAGACCAGACAATAGCACTTCTCTTTCCTCTGTTAGGTTTACGTTCACTGACTTGTGGGATTTGTTTGTAACAAATGAAACCTTTTAAATGAAGTAAAATGTAAAGAAAAAAAATCTGACAACAGTGCCACCAACAGGTTGCTTCTCCTGAGTCTCTATCTGAAAGTGTTTGGTCTGATGGAGTTTATCTGAGACCCTAACCCTGATGCCATTAAGTCAACCTGATGCTTTTTCCTCTGATGTCTGACGATGCCTCCTTGACACTTGAGGATATCCCAACACGTGCACCGTACATGTGGAAGCACCTAGGCTGTTTGTTTTTGGATCTTAGAGATAAGAAAAACATTGACTCCAAAGATGAAGCTCTTCTTGCCCTCAGCTGGTAAACTCTGGCTAATGACCAAAAGACCAAGTAACAAAGATAAGTCGTGTAAATTACTTTCCTCTGGAGTGAGATGTTTGAAAGGTCTTGAAAAGGATATCAATGAAGCCAGCTGAAGTGGATACCTGATGAAGACACCTCCCTTTAGAGGTTTATGAGGCCCAGCCAGCTGGATGGAGTCCACCAGGGTTGCCCTGGGACTCAGGGAGGGATTATATAATCCAGATGGCCCGGGAGAGGCTGGGAATCTTCCTGGAAGAGATTCAGGAAGTTTTTGCTGCAGAGGTCCTGACCTGAATGAAGCTTTTGCAGAACCATCCTGTCATCTCCACTGATGTTGTGATTGAAGTTTCATTTTTTTCAGATGCTGTTGCACATGGATGTATTCAGTTTCTTTTGCATTAGTCTGATTGTTGAGGTAACATCTTATTTTGGTCACCTTTAAAACAAATGATTAGCTCAACTTTCAGGTTAAGTTTTAGATCAGGGATGAAAAAATGTTTGAAGATGAGAGAATGTGAGCAGGCTGAAGGTTTACAGGCTGAAAACAGCAGGGCTGATGGGAAGTGTAGTCCTGATCCAGACAGCACCACTATAATAACTAGTGTAAAGCTTTTCTCACGTCTGTTGTCACGTTGGAAGCATAAATGACCTAATCTCCCTGAATATGACCGGTGAAAATCAAAGAGAGGAGACAGATTTACTTGATCCGTTCAGTTTTCCAGTTTACCATCTTTACCTTTGAGGACTCTTAAACACACACACACACACACACACACACACACGCACGCACGCACGCACACACACACACTTGGCTGGAGATTGGCCTCAGCCAGCAGAAAGGCTTACAGGTCACTAGCGTTAGTCTCTGATGGGGGATAAGGGCTCAGTAATAACATTACTGGAGGATCTACAGAGCACCAAGTGACCACAGAAAATCACCTTTGTAGAATCAGAACAGCAGGGAGCATGGTGGGTTGGGAGTGTACAGACAAGATTAGACACGTATGAAGTTTTTAGATTCAAACTGTTCTTAGAAAATAAGCGGGAGGAGAACTGTTTTGACAGAGCAGCTGAAACAGGACGAGGAAGTTCACAGAAACTCAAACAGCTTGGGTCTGGCATTGAGAAGGATCTCAGCCAAAGCCTTTCTGCACCTTTCTCCTCTTATGTGGGTTTTCTTCGGGTTTCTCCCACAGACCAAAAACGTGCATGTTAAGTTAAGCGACTAGTTGCACATATCGTGCTTTGATATGCTTTATCAAAATATAGAACATCTCTTCTTTCTCTTTGTCATCAATTATTAATGTTTAGGGAGCTCTATTACATTAAGAGAACCCTGTACTTCAATCCCTGATGAAAAGAGGCTACCACCACCTTACCATGATGGAGGAGTTTGAGTGCCCTAAAGATTCTTGGATCTATGTTGTCTGGAAGTATTTTGCCCCCTAGTACAATCTCCTATGGGCAGTTGGTCGTATGTCAAGGGACAAGGGTAAGACGAAGCATGGTACAAAATACCTTTTTTATGAGTTTAGAACTAGATTATCAGAGTACCTGGCCTAGGGTTGAGTGACTGATGGCCGGGGTTTGTCTACTCGTGGACCCACCTCCTGCAGATGGAATATGAAAGGTCTGGCACAATCATTCATTTGAGAAATATCTCCAAACTGCGAAGGTTGGTGTCAAAACATGAACTTGAAATGGTTCTCCATGCCTTTATCTCCTCCCGTCTAGATTACTGTAACACCCTTTTCACATGTTTTAACAAAAAAGCCCTTGAGCGCCTTCAGTTGGTCCAGAATTCTGCAGCGAGGCTCCTAACTGGAGCAAACAGAAGAGCTCACATCACTCCTATTCTGATGTCTCTGCACTGGTTACCCATTAACTTTAGAATTCAATTTAGGATCCTTACTATAACATACAGGGCTCTACATGGCCAAGCTCCTCCTTATGTTACTGAACTGTTAAAGCCTTATGCTCCAACTCGAGCCCTCAGGTCCACAAACCAGAATCTCCTAGAAGTTCCAAAGACCAGATATAAAAGTCGAGGTGATCGCTCTTTCCAGGCTGTTGCACCCCAACTTTGGAATGAACTTCCTTTATCCTTACGTGTTACTGACAGTCTGGACACCTTTAGAAAGCAGCTGAAGACCCTTTTATTTAAAACTGCTTTTACTTAAATCTTTTATGTTTTATTCGTTTTTTTCTAACTGGTATTTATAATAATCTTTCATTTGTTTTATCATTTTTATAATTTTATGACTTTCTGTTTTCTGATTCTTAATGATTTTATGATATTCTGTTGTTTTGTTTTAAGATCATTTTATGATGACTATCTTGTGTTTTGTTGATCTTTGTGAAGCACTTTGTGATTCTTTTTCTGTGATAAGTGCTATACAAATAAAATTTACTTACTTACAACGTGGGTCGATTTGCAGACCAGGGAGTCTGATCCCTGGAATCTCCATATGGCTTCTGGGACATGGAATGTCACCTGTCTGGTGGGGAAGGAGCTAGAACTTGTAGAAGAGGTTGAGCGGACTAAACACATAGCCTTTGATCTGGAACCCATGTCGTGGAAGGGGTTAGACTCTCTGGGCTTCCTATTATCCCCCTGACTCTGTATGTTGGAGTTACCCCAGTGGATGAAAGGGTAGCTTTCCTGCACCTTCACATTAAGGAACAGTCAGACTTTTGTACTACCATCCACCCTTTGTGGAGACCATGTGATTAGTACTAGATTGTTCTCCAACTGTGTTTCCATTATCCTGCTGGGTGACTTCAATGCTCATATGAGCAAGGGCAGTTTGACCTGGAGAGGCGTGATTGGGAGGAATAATTATAATAATAATGGATAATATTTATAAAGCACTTTCTTAAAGAACTTTCCATTATTCACACACGCCGGTGATGTTAACCTACTACAGCCGCTCTGGGGCGGTCTGACAGAGGCGAGGCTGCCGTTTGTGCCATCAGCTCCTCTGACCACCACCAACACAGGTAAGTCGAGTGAAGTGTCTTGCTCAAGGACACAATAGCAGAAAATCCAGGCGGGAGCTGGGATCGATCCCACAATCCTCCGATCACTAGCCAGCTCTACTGCTGCCCAACCTGAACCCAAGTAGTGTTCTGCTATTGAACTTCTGTGCAAGTCGTGGTATTACCATAACAAACAAAATGTTCAAGCATAAGAACGCCCATCAGAACCGTGGCCTAGGTATCAGATCAATGATTGACTCTGTAGTTGTGTCATCTGACCTGCGGCCGTATGTTTTGGACACTTGGGTGAAGAGAGGAGCAGAGCTGTCATCTGGTGGTGAGCTAGATCAGATGGCAGAGGAGGACACCACATAGATCTGGTAGGCCCAGTGGGGGTCTGCTGGGAACACTTAGCAGCAGAACCTGTCAGCATGGTCATAAAACTCCCACCTCCGACAGAGCTTCGAGCACATACTGAGGGACATTTAGTTAGAATGGGCCTTGTTCCGTTCTGCAATTTCTGAGGCAACTACTGCTAGCTAGGGCTGTATGGTTGTTGGTAACTGTCATGCTGGTAATCCATGAATTGCTGGTGGACACCAGAGGTGAGGTGAGCCATCAGGCTGAAAAAGGGAAGCCTACAGGGCATGGTGTGTCTGTAGATCTCCAGAGGCAGCAATATGTACCATAGGGCCAAGCGGTATGGGATGAGCCAGTGTTTTGCTGACCTACAACAGAACCAGTTTTAACCTGGTTCTTTACTCTCTTTGAGCTCAGCCTGACAGGAAGCCATTTTAAACTCAAACTGTCTGATTCCAGAGAAGAGTTGGAGATATCTGGATTTTGTCTTTGCTGTTTCATCCTAGAAAATCTTGCCTAAGTTGCCGTTACTCAGCTCCGTTAGAAGCACAGGATGATGATTTTGTGTATTTAATGCTGATTAACCTGCAGAGCATCCGTGTTCAAACACACGGGCTTACAGGTCACTAATGTTAGGCCCTCCTGAGAGATAATGCTGCCAGATAACAGGAGGCTTTACCGCTCAGGATAATCCTGTGTGCCAACATGAAGAGCTGCCTTTGGCAACACAAAGATATCTGTTTACAGGACAAGTCTTTATCATATTAACGCTTAAACAACAACAAAAATGACGTCAGGTTGCTTCATCTGGGTAAAGACAGGATACAGGTCAGCAACACGCTTAATCCACAAATACAGGAGAAGGAAATCATATCAAGATCAGCATCCTGACAAATTTAAACTCACAGAAACTGAGTGAATTTAGCCCTCAAGGCTCAGGTTTTCTTTGAAATGGTAAAATTGTAAACATGACAAAAGAGACTAGATCTATCGTGAATTACCAGTTTTCCCTCCAGAGTCACGAGGTTCGGACCGACAAGCTGCAGACCCAGTCTACTGAGATGCTTCCTTAAGCTCACCACATCTGGTCAGCACCTTAAGCCCGGGTCACACAACAGGATCTTTCAGTTGTCGGCTCATTTTCTAAGTATGAGAGAGCACACATGCTGATAAAAACCACGGCTATACCAGTTTTGGTCCTACAGCGTGTGTTGTGCAGCAACTCGGCCAAAAATACACATGAATCACTTCCACTCAGTACTCCTGGCACAGATGGGAAATCTTGCAAGTTAACATGTGACATCGAAGTAAACAAACATGGTGGAGGAGGAGCGTGCTCAACTGATGTAGAGCCGTTCTGTTCCAGTGCATTCTGGGAATTGTAGTATTGGTAGTTTATGAATTTGAGTGTTATTTGTGCAAGCCCTGAACATCTAAATGTCTCCTCCATCAGACTCCAGTGTGAAGTGTGACCCATGTGATGTCACACCTTGTATTTATAGAAGTGAAAACAGATGGTGCACATCCTCCATGGTGAAATAGGATTATCAATACTAAATAAGTAATATAAACACATCACATTTATCATTTCAGGTCCATCAGTCAGTCCCTGTCTTCCTCATGAAATATATGAACGTTAATCTTACCCAGTAAAACGTGTTCGCTGCAAATCCCAAAAAACTTTTAGGGCTGCTAGTCCGTTACTGCTGCAGTTCATCTCCGTCCTCAGTCTCTATCAAAGTTATTTAAAAAAAGCTGAGTTGAGTTTACATCCTTGTCTGTTAGTGCAGCCATCCACACAGCAAACTGTTACCATTTTACTGAGAAATCAACTCAATAAAAGCGATATAAGACTACAAACTGGCTTGTTTTGGACTAGCTTAGTGGAGTTTAATAGTTGCTTTGACGTCCATCTCACTGACCATTGTGAAAAAAAGAACAAGTATTTAAAAATAACATATTGTAGCATCACAGCAGGACCCTGGAGAGAGAAATAAAACTCTCCCTTTAGTTTTGGATACGGTAAATGTGGACAGTCAGGTGTTTTAGAGTACGTTGGAAACACAACCCCCCCCATGTCCCTCTGAGAGGAGGAAACTCCACCAGCCTCACTCCCTGATGTGTTTGATGACATGCGATGTAATCAAGTTAATGTGAGGAACGGGGGAGGGGGGGGCGGGATTGAAGAAGATAATGAAGAAGACGACATGGAGGAGGGGGAGGAGGGGCAGCCCTGGACAGCCGGCCACCTTGTGACCCCCCCCTCCAGGAGTCAGGTGGGGGTTAAACAAACAGGTCATTGGATTTGTCGTTAATCCGGGCCGGTCCGTGTTCTGCAGGCTTGGGTGTCAGCGTGCAGCCAGCACCATTGTTGTTGTAATGAAGCTGGGAGGGTGCCTGGACACCCCCACTCCCCACTCCCAGTGAGGGACGGACAAGAAACAGAACCAGACGGAAAGTGGTCCATCAGAAAGGATTTCTTCTCTACATAGTTTCACTCAACTGAAGCATTACAGACCTGATTCTCACGGTCCAGACCCGGATTCTACCCTCATAAGAACAGTTAGACTCTTTCTTCCTGCGTGACCTGAAGTAAAAAGGTGTGACATCGTTGTTTTTCCACAAGACAAAACAAAGATTGTTCAAGGACTGAAAAACGAGCTGCAGGATTTAAGAAGGGATCGCTGCTACGCTACAAGGAGCTAACAAACCGTCCTAATGGCCCTCTTGGCCCACAGCCAAAAGCCTCTCAGTGTTTAGTCCTGGGGTGCTGACCCATTCCCATGTGCTCTTTCATCCATACTTTAGTCATCTCACTTTTATTTGACCCATTCTTCCTGCTTTCTCGTTGGCCTTCAGCACCGGCCGGCTTTAGTTTGACCTTTCTCAGCTTCCTTTCCTTCTTTCTCTGTGACTCTTTGCTTGTGTAATTGGTCTATCTGCTGCCTGAATGAAACAGGAACTCTTCTCAGATTAGGGACCCTGTTTGTTCAGCGAGGAGTTTTGAGCTCCTTTAGGTCAATCAGGAACTCAGGAAACCACAAACCTGTCAGAGTTCAGCATCAGGAGGAGAATAAAGAGCCTCCAGAGGGATTATCACTTCCAGTTAGATCACAGAGTTGTAGGTCACATTAACAGAAAGAGTTCTGAAGTAATCTAGGCTCTGATCCGTTTGGGTTCAGAGGTTTCTGGATAAGTCTGACCTGTGCACAAAACCGTGCAGTCTTTGTCCCGAAATCAGTCTGGCATGCACTCGTCAGGCCTGGAGTTGCACCTTGTCACGTCTCAGCGATGTTTTCTCCAGCTCCAGATCTGGATTCATGCAGATGATTCTGCAGAACCAGCATCAGCTTTTATCCCTTTGTAGTGCCTATGATCATAAATCTAGAACCTATACCTGAAACTAAAACTGTAAAATACACAGATGAAGATGACGTCACACACAACACGCTCTGTGGAGTCAGAACCAGGAGAGGTGGAATTTTGATCTGATGGGCCTCACTGACAGGATTCATCCAAACTTTCATGATCACACCTGTCGAGTCTCCTGTTTTAACCTAGAAAATTCACTATTTTACTTCTTTTTCCCGCCACCATCCCGTATTAGTATATTCCCTGAAATTTTCACTGGAGAAACCCCTCACCACAGACACGCTTCGCTCCAGCAGCACCTCCCAATTTCATGCTCTTCTGTATTTTTAATTCCAAAACTTGACAGGATGTCCAGACAGACCTCTGAATCCTTCTGTCAGCGCTTCTCCTCAGGAACGTGAACACACGACGCTCACCTCCACTGACTCAGTGGATGGAGGCGGATTTAATGCCACATGACCGTTCAGACTGAAGTCGCTTTCAAAAACATCAGATACGTATCAGATTCAATATCACATATGAAAGTGACCTGAATCGGATCTGTGCTGTTCAGACTGTCGTAAAAATATCAGATATGGGTCACATGGGGGAAAAAATCTGACTTGATGTGCTTTTGCCTGCAGTGTGAACCTAGCCTGAGCTTAACAACAACACAACTTTATTTACATAGCACTTTCACATGCTGATGAGGTCAAACAAAGCATTGAACACAACAAAGACAATAATCAAAACACACCATACCATGAGATTAAAGTCAAATTCAATAACACAAAAAGGCTAAAAACAAGCGTTTAAGAAAGCCCAGCTGTCATTTTGCATTATGTATGAAAGCTAGGGAGTAAAAATTAGCACCTGTCTGATATTTGACAGGTCATTCCACAGCATCGGGGCCAGGACTGAAAAGGCACATTCCCTCTTGATTTGTCTTGGGACTGTTCTGCTGACTGTAAGGGATGAGATAGAATATACTGGGGGATCAGATCAGCGGAGGATTTTAAAACATATTCTGTAAGTTACAGGCAGCCAGTGAAGGGATGCTAAAACAGGAACGATATACTGTCTCTTCCTGGTGCCAGTCAGCAGTCTCACAGCTGAATTTTGAACTAACCTTGTAGCCTTGTGATAGCAGCCTGGCTGATACTTGCATATAGGGAATTGCAATAGTCCAGCCTGGAGGTTAGGGATGCATGAATCATAATTTCTAGGTGTGCACGAGAAATACATGGCTTCATATTTGCTACGTTTTACAGGTGGAATAAACATGATCTAACAGTCCAATTCACCTGGCTGTCAAAACTAAGATCTGCATCCAGTTTTACTCTAAGTTTTGGGCAGCAGTAGCTCAGGATGTAGAGTAATCAGATGTCCAGTAATCAGAGGGTTGTAGGATCAATCCCGGCAGAGCATTCTGCTGTTGTGTCCTTGGGCAAGACACTTAACCCACCTTGCCTTCTGGTGGTGGTCGGAGGGACCAGTGGTGCCTTTGTTCAGCAGCTTTACCTCTGTGCGCCCCAGGGCAGCTGTGGCTGTAGCTCATCACCACCAGTGTGTGAATGTGTGTGTGCATGGATGAATGATTCACTGTAGTGTCAAGCACTTTGGAGTCCTCTGAATCTGAAAGGTGCTATACAAGTGTGGGTCATTTATCATCATTTATGCGGTTGAAAAACAATGCCTTCAGTCTTTCCTTCATTGAAACACAAGTAATTGTGAGTCATCCAGGTTTTAATGTCAGACAGTCCAGTAGCAGTTGGATGGAGTTGGAAGTATAGTGCCTCACCGTAAAGTAAACCTGACAATTGTCGGCATATAGGTGAAACTTGACGTGGTGTTTATGATAGAGCGTACCTAAAGGCAACAGATTGAGCAAAAGGGCAGAGGGGGCAAAATAGAGCCTTGTGGCACCCCCCAGGTGAGATCGACCATGTCACATAAGTTATCAGCTGCCCTGACACAGAAACTCCTCCCTGTGAACCTGTGGACCTCACCCACTGCTCAAGCTGACTGATTAAGATCCCGTGGTCCTCGGTATCGAACGCCACTGTAAGGTCCAAAAGTATGAGGATCACTGGAGAGCACCCCAGGTCAAACAAACAAACCTCAAAGCTGGCAGACACAACTGAGGGAGACAGCTGTGTTCAGATGAATCTTGACTTAAGAACCACTGCAAGCCTCCTCCACAACCCGAGGATCTAAGGATATTAAAATTAGTATAATCGTCCAGGAGTAACTCCACAAAAGCACTGGACTCCCCAGCAGGGACCACGAGTGACAAAGAAATCCTAAAACGTCACTATATGTTTTATTTGACCTTTATTTAACCAGGTGAGTCGATTGAGAACCCATTCTCATTTACAACAACGACCTGGTCAACAGGCAGCAGCAACAGCAGAAAATATCAGAAACAAATATAAAGACATAAAGCAATTACAAACATAAAGACACACAATATAATCTACCCAGGACAGTCTGAAGGCAGTCAAAAACAGGTACACTGATCAGAAATGATTGGTTGTACCGAGTTGTTGAAGGTAAATAATGTAAGAGATGAATTTTAATGGTTTTTGCAGCTCAGTCCTATCATTTGGAGCATTTGGAAATAGTCATGGAGATGAAGTTACCAGAGCGTAAATTACGATGGTAGTTGGGGATGTTGAGAGGGTATTGAAGGGGTGTTGCCAAGGATTGTTTTATATATGAACTGATACCAATATAACATTCTGTGGGAATGGAGCTATGGCCAGTTGACCAAAGAGTACAGATCATAGTGATAGCTGCTGAAAGAGGCACCCGTGAGAACACAGATTGCAAAGTTTATGGAGAAGTGTTTTAGAGGGAGTCATGTTGCTGTCATCTAAAATGGGGAGGACTGGTGTTTGTTGCAGAATGAGTAAATGATGTCATATTGCGGTACAGGAAGCTAATCCTTGATTTGACTTTTGAAATGAGATTATTAAAGTGCATATCGAAGGAAGGAGAGCGGTCGAGCTAGATACTGAAGGAGCTGACAAGTTGTATGGCTGTGCCATTCAGGGAGAAGATGTTGACAGGTGGATTGAGGCAGAGTTGAAATGGTTAGTTTGGTTTTGCTTAAACAAAGGTGAAGGTGGGAAAAGGCCTGTTGAAGACCAGTAACCCCATATAGGGCACTCATTGAAGTAGTTTAAATTTCAAAATTTCAACCCCAGAATGTTATGGAGGTATATAACAAAATTATTCTTCTGTTGTTACAAAAATATTTATTTCATGCAGAAAATCAGAGAAAACGAAGTGATCAAATATGGACGCTGGCCCTGTTCTGGTAAAAGAAATCCCAAAATAAAAAACATGAACAAGTTAAATAAACGTTATTTTTGAATAATATAGATAATTATAAGACACTTTAGAACATTATATTACTGTTTAAATATCACAATTATTAAACAATAAAGTATATTTTTATAAAAACAGATTTCTGTAGAATATTTTTTAAAGTTATTGAACAATACAATTGCAATTTAAAAAATCACGAGGCGCTTCACAAGAACAAAAAAAAGTAAAGAAATTTTAAAAATTATAAAAAAATATAAAAAATGGGAAAAGTAAAAATTGTGAGGGAAGGGATAAAGAAAATTTATAAGTAATCAGTAATCAGTGAATCCTGGGAAAGGCAGAAATGGTAGAAAAGGCTGAATGAAGAGAAGGTAGTGATGAAGAATCAACAGAAGGTCACACCAAAGCCACCTGAACAGGTGAGTCTTCAGCTGCTTTTAAAGGAGACCACTGAGTCCACTGATCTCAGGCTCAGGGGGAGAGAGTTCCAGAGTCTGGGGGCCACAGCAGCAAATGATCTGTCACCTCTGGTCTTTAGCCTGGTGCTGCACAACCAGTAGGCTTTGATCACTGGTCCTGAGGGACCTGCTGGGGGTGTAGGGACTGAGAAGATCACCAATGTATGATGGTGCTTGTCCATGTAAGGCCCTAAAAACCAGAACCAGGATCTTGAAATGAACCCTGAAGTTAACCGGCAGCCAGTGAAGCTGGAAGAGGAGCGGGGTGACGTGGGTGTGTTTGGAGGACTTGGTCAGCAGCCTAGCACAGGCATTCTGGACCACCTGTAGATGGTTCAGGGAGGTTCTGCTCAGACACGTGAAAGCCAGTTGCAGTAGTCTAAGCATGAGGAGATGAAGGTGTGGAGAACAATCTCAAGTTCAGAGCGGGACAGAATGGGACTCAGCTTAGCAATGTTCCTGAGATGGAAGAAGGAAGAGCCAACAAGAGAATTGACATGAGAATCCAGAGTGAGAGCTGGGTCAAAGGTCACACCAAGATTCCTGACAGAAGATTTGGTGTGAGCAGCAAGTTGACCAAGAGTCTCTGCCTTTGGGAACCAGCTTGTCTGGAGCACAGATGAGGATCTCAGTCTTGTCTTCATTCAGCTGTAGAAAGTTTCCAACCATCCAGGTTTAATAGAGTCTAAGCAGCTGTGCAACAGCTGCAGCTTAGACATCTCATGGGGCTTAAAGGAGATGTACAGTTGGATGTCATCTGCGTAAAGATGGAAGGTGATTCCTTTAAAAGAGCTCAGGATGTTTCTGAAGAGGAAGCAGACAACTGCTAGCAGCATGCACAATATTGTTAATATAGATCTTGAATAGGGTTGGACCTAGTTTAGACTAGTGATGTGTTGGTCACAAACGAAACGACTCTTAGACCCGGCTCTTTGAATTGACCGATCAGAGCCGGCTCCTTCTTGGAGGAGCCAGAGTAAGTTACAGACTGTACCATAGACATTAATAAACACTGGACATGCTGAGTTCATTTATGCCTGTTGTGGGCGGATGATCATTTTGGCCGTGTCACACGTCTCGTCACGCCCAGACAATCCATAAATGGGAAAAGAGGTGGAGCTGGGGGTGGGGCTGTGAGGGTGGGCGCTAACGGAATCAATGTAGCTACTAGCTAAACTGAGCTAACCCCCGAAACTAAGACGGAGTATTTAAAGTGTGCCACAGATTCAACAGGTTGATTAGACAATAAAACTGGTTCCACTATAAAATCTTCTTCCAGAGATATAATGAGTCCCCTTGTCTTGGCTACATTATCTAAATTGCTCTGACCACACCATGACTCCAGGGCCCTGATATGTGATAAAAATCCAACCAAGGCCATGTCATCAGCATACTTAATCAACATAAAATTTTGATCATTGATTGCAAAACTACCTATAAATACCCCACACAATAGAGGCTAATGACTCCTCAGGGGGTAGAGAGGAGGGCTATTCATATGTAGTTTCTGCTCGTTAAGCAACATCCTTTATTTATTTATTCTTTTCCTATCGCTGTTGCTCAGTAGTTCATTAGATGTAGGAAGGTCAGGTATTTGGGGTAACTGCGTTCATACCGTGACCAACATGTTCATTTACAAGGACAGATACATTTTCACCGATCAAGTTCAAAACCACTTTCTGGTTTTATGTGTGTAAAATGACAACAATTAGTTTTTGGAAGTGTCTGTGCTGTGCCATCTGTTTTTATGGAAAAAAAACAAAAAAACAAAACCATATTAGAAATATTTCTGATAAAAAGCATACCTGAGTTCCATCATGTCTCAATGTTAAACAGACTTGTTTTTATAAACATCAACCGTGAGGTGAGACCGCTGACATTTGATGATTCTGTTGATGTCTCTGCAGCAAAGAACCACATTTAGGTTGAATTGCTGATGGAAAACATACTGGTTCAACATACTGCTTGAAAGTTTGTTCTTGTTCAAATAGTAAAGTTGAACTGCTGTGATCATTTAGATGGCTGCTGTCCTTAAATTGTGCGTGCATGCGTGTATGCAGTAAGGGTGAGAGGGCACCAGGAAGTAGAGCCGGCCCTGGGTAGAAGGAATGGTTCACAAACTTATATTTTGGAAAAAATGAAATCTCAGTAGTGCCAATGGTAATATTTAATCAGATATCCAGTCTAATTCAACTTTATTAAAACGCACTTTCAGAAACCAGGGAGGGCCAAAGTGCTTTACATCCATATAAAACAGTACATAACAGCAACAAAGGACTAAAAATACTTAGAACAATTGCAATCTACAATCATACCATATCAAATAATAAACACGTAGATAAGAACACATAAAAGAACCTAGTGTAAAATGCAATAGGTAATTAAAATACTAAGCTAATAGCTGCAGCTCATGGAGTGTTAAAGCCAGGGCAAAGAAATGAGTTTTCAGAGGTGGACTAAAGGCAGGTCGTTTCACAATGCCGCTGCTCTGGAAGGTGCAAAATACCATGATGCAGCTTCTTTTAAAAATGGCCGTTCTTTTTCTGCCTCCTGGACAAAATAAAGTTAAACCTTAGTTAAACTGTGAAGTAAAAGTCTGTTATCCCACCAGCCCGCCGACACTGTTCTGGCCTCCATCCTGCCTCCTCCTCCTCTTCATTTCCATAAAGTGACTTCATCTCTGAATGTGTGTTGATGGTCTGTTAAGAAACGGTCAAAGGTTTAATGCTTCATCCAACTCATGTTACAGACGTTTGAGTCAAACTGACGAAGCAGATAATGTGTCAACGTCTTCCAGTCTCTGTTAGTCTCTCAGACGTGGACCTGGAAGGGTGGAGGGTCTGCTCTGCAGAGATGTTCCAGAACGAGTCAGACCTGCTTTAGCTGGAGACTTCAGATCAGAACAATTCTCCTAAATGTGATCCAGTCCTAAGAAATGATGAAACATTACTCTGTGATTAATAATAGCAGCCATGTTTCAGCATCAGACAATAAATAACACTCCTACATCAGTCTGAGGCACCAAACACTGAAAAATGGCAGAAAAAAGTTTTATAGAAATTGTAAAACTGGCCTTTAGAAATAAATCTGGTAGTTTTTCTTTTATCTAAAGGTCCACATCTCATGTGTTAGTATTAAAGCGGGCATAAAGTCACAATTTCAATAAATCTGCTGTGATCTCTAGTATGAATGAATGCCTTGTGTGACAATAAAGTCTTATCAATCAATCAATTCTCTGTGGAAATAAAGCTCTGGCGCTCCTGTTTCAGTAACTAGAAGTTAGTGGAGGGGGAGGGACAGCAGATTTATGAGTCTGACTCATTGTTATTTATGATATTTGAACATCTTTCCTATGATTTTCTTTATGACTGCTAACCGCAACACGACTCTACCACTGACTTATGGGGTGCCATTTGTAAAGTCAAAGAGTCATAATTTAACTGAATGAGAGAAAAATGTGGGAGTTCATTTTTCAAAGTTATATTTTCACCATGTTATTCACACATTTTTAAATGTTAAAGATCCCAACTAAATATTTAGTTAACAAGCAAAATATTTAATTTAGAGTTAAATATTTATTTTGCAAACTAAATATTTAGCTCCAAATTCAATATTTGTTTTCCTAAATAAATATTTAAAAACAGCTAAATATTTGTTTTGGAGCTAAATATTTTGTTTGCAAAATCAATATTTAGGTTTAGCATCATGTGCTTCCAAGGCATCTGTCCTCCGTTTGTTAGCCGTTTAGGTTAATTGAGCAAGGATACATGAGAGTTGCCTTGGTGCCTTCTCTTGGTCAAAAATTTCAGGAGCCGGCAGCAGCTACTTTGGGGCAAATTTCCAGTTTAAATGTAAGTCAACTAATTGTAGCTATTGGGCTGATATGTAAAATGTTTATTTTCATCCAAAGCAGTTATCTATGGTTGGTTAGTTGCTTAGTAGTTGCAGCTTTGGCGGCTAGCAGGTACTTCCTCACTTACATATTTGATTTAACCAATATATACACAATTTAAAAAGTAAAAGGTTCGATATACATCTATATTGCAACTTAAAATTACTATGATGGGCGGGACGTAAACAGAGCACGTTAGCAGGTGGCGGGCTCTGGCCGGCTGCAGTCACGTGGGGTTAGGTCTGTTTCATTTAACATTTTTCTTTGACCAAGGAAGGACAGTGTCCTTGTAAGCAAGGCGTCTGGCCTGGCAAGGCAGTGCCTTGGCAGGCAAGGCAAGGCGAGGTTCCTTGAGATTGAGAAACACCCCATGAATGTTAAGTAACTGTGTGATGTAAATCTGTCAGGATTTTTCTGATATGAGCGTTTCCCCATCTATCTTCCTTATGTGGCTAAGGCAGGGGTCGGGAACATGCGGCTCTGGAGCCGCATGCGGCTCTTTTAGCGACCCCTAGTGGCTCCCTGGAGCTTCTTCACAAGAGTATGAAAATGGATGGGGGATATATTTTTTGTTTTATTATCATTTCTGTAGGAGGACAAACATTCTTAACGTTTTCCAATGCTGTAAAAATGCACATAATAAATATTAAATTTTAACATTTCTGTCAACGAAAATTTGCGTCATAGCCTGCGACACGTTTCAGTGCGGCCCTCATATGGCGGCGCAGTGCCAGGCAGATGGATGTAAACAAACCAGCGGGTGTGTCAGGGCCGTGGATCCCAAAGGGAAAAAGAGAAAGATGGCTGATGAGAACAGAGGATTCAAGGAAGAATGGACCCAATTATTTGCTTTCATTGTCGACGCGGAAGGATTACCTGGAAAAACTTCAACTTTTCATCGCTGTCGCTCGGACAAGGACCAAATCAGCGGAGGTTTCACTGACTGACCAATGAGGGGACAGGATGCTTCTCAGTACATCTCCGGGTAAACATGGAGGAAAAGTTAATATTTGCCGTGTCTGATGTCCCAGAGCTTTACAAGACTTCACTTAACTCCAGCAAAACCTTGTGAGACTTCACATCTACCGCTGTTTCAACTCTGAACTGCTTTAATAACCCAAAATTCCCTCCAATCTGACGGCCAATCAAAACAACGGAAGACTCGCTATTCACCCTGGAACAGAGGCGTCGCTGGCTTTTGCCGCATGTCGCCTCCCGTGTGTCAGGTTATAAAAGTAGATTTAAGAAGTGGATTACATCTCCAAACTCCACGCCTGCTGCAAGTTTTGTTGTAACCTGAGAGATAAAAGCAGGGAAAACTGTTCACGGATGGTGATTACATGAAGGATTCATTCATCAGCACCTATTTCAGACTTCAAAAACAAAACCGAGATGATCCAGAAAATTAAAGACGTTCCTCTCTCCACAAAGACAAGGACCATTAAAACGACAGGAGACGTCACCAATCAGCAAATCAAAGACATTAATTCAGCTCCAGCGTCCTCAACTACCTGTGATGAGTCGTGTGATGTGATCGATATCAAACAGCGCTGTTATGCAGGTATGTGAGCTGTGATGGGCCGCAAGAAGAAATGATCAAATTAATACCACTGATTAATGTTGTAATGGAAGTTAAACGTAAAGCACCAAATATCGTACAGCAGAGTCACGTGGTGTGTTGTTCTCTCCAGGATGCTGCAGGAAATAAACATTTAATCATGAATGCTCATTATGTATTTGTAGCCTACTTAGTCATTTTGATAATAGGCTAATATACACTTACAACCTGTGTTGCCTTCATATAAGGCTTTTATAAGGCTTTTCATTTTTTGCGGCTCCAGATAGATTTGTTTTTTGTTTTTTTGGTCCAATATGGCTCTTTGAAGATTTTGGGTTGCCGACCCCTGGGCTAAGGCTATGGAGCTTGAAGGCCACTTTCATGTTAAACTCAGAGTGACTGATGGTATTTAAAAAAACAAGTATTATATGTGTCTCAGTGAACCTCACCTTTAATAAAATCCTGGTTCAATCCCAGAATCTGGACCAGTTCTACACTGGGAGTTTTTTTTTTTTTCCAACTTTATTTCATTCAAAATAAAAACAAATAAAACATCTAAACCATAAGATATACATAACAAAAAAATTCAACTTTGAATGAAAAGGAGCAGAATGAAGAAAACATAACTTCTGCCCCCTTTTCCAGAAAAAATGATCTCCACAGTTTCCATTTGTCAGACACATATACAGATTAATTTTAAGTATTTCCTATTCTTATTTCCAGAGCAATCATGACCATTGGTTTAAAGTAAAATTTTCATAATTACTTAGTACACTCAATTTTGTACATTTTTTGAATATAATAAAGGACAGTGATTTTTTAATTTCCCTTTTAAGGTTATTCCATAATTTAACACCATTTACAGACATACTCCATTCCTTAATTTTAGTTCTAAATCTAGGTTTTGTAAACATATCAGTTTCTTTCAGCATATAATCACTAGTTCTCTTTACAAATATCCTCTGAACGTTTGTTGGCAGAGTACTTAAGTTGGCTTTATACATAATTTGTAAGATTTTCCAGTCTTTCAAATCATGAAATTTCAGTAATTTATATTTGATGAACGGGTTTGATGGATCTCTACAGCCACTATAGTTGATGATTCTCAAAGCTCTTTTCCGTAAAATTAATAAGGGTTGTGTATAGCTTTTGTATGTTGCTCCCCAGATTTCTACACAATAAGTCAAGTATAGAACAATCAGGGAATTGTACAATGCCAACAAACCAGAATTAGTAAGAACTTGACTTTATGTAATGCTCCTAAGGATTTGGCAATTTTACCTGTTATGTAACTAATATGTGATTTCCAGGTCAAGTATTCCTCAATAAACACCCCAAGAACTCTTGTTTCTTTTACCCTTGTGATTTCAGTCCCATCTATTTCCAATGACACATCACTGTTGTTTTTATCTTTAAACAGTATGAAATTTGTTTTATTAAGATTCAGTGTCAATCTATTTAAATCAACCCAGTTTTTAATTTTAATCAGTTCATTATTCATCACTTTCGCCACCTCCTTAATATCCAATCCCGAGTAAAACAGTGTTGTGTCATCTGCAAACAGAATGGTACCGAGTACCTTGGATACATTTACCAAGTCGTTAATAAACAAAATGAACAGTTTTGGTCCAAGGACCGACCCTTGTGGCACTCCACAGTTAATCTCACATAGTTTTGATTTATTATTATTTATCTGAACAAACTGTTTCCTTTCTTCTAAATAAGTTTTAACCCATTGATGAGCCACACCTCTTATTCCATACTGCCTTAATTTTCGAAGTAACCTTGAGTGATCAATGACGTCAATGCTTTTTTTTAGTTCAATGAAAACACTGATGAAGTAATTTTTATTGTCTATTGCTGTTGATATTTTGTCCGTTAATTCCATCATTGCCATTGCTGTGGAATGTTTAGTTCTAAACCCATATTGTTCGTTGTGTAAAATATAATTTTTTTCGATGAATTTATCCAACCTTGATACAAATACTTTTTCCAATATTTTCGAAAACTGTGGAAGCAGTGACACCGGCCTGTAATTATTGAAACTATGTTTGTCACCACTCTTATACAAAGGAATGACTTTAGCTGTTTTCATTGCATCAGAAAAAATTCCAGTAGAAAGTGATAGATTACAAATGTAAGTGAATGGTTCAATGACAGATTCTATGATGGTTTTAACAGTTATGTCCAGGTCCTCGTAATCGGTTTCCACAGTTTTTTACAATGTTACGTATTTCTTCTTTATCTACTTTGTCAAGGGCAATACTATTGACAGTACTAGTCATTGTGCTCAATTTATCTTCTATTATTGGTTTGTTCTCCATCAAACTCCTACCTATATTTACAAAGAAATCATTAAACTCGTTCTTTAATCCCTTAGTCATCCAAGGTTTGTTTCCCCTTTTACCTGTAGATTTGGTTAATTTGCAGTTATCATTATATGATTTTAACAGTATTTTCATGAAGGATGTGTATGCATCGTTTACGTCACTGACGTATACCTCTTTCCAATTTTGTTTATTAAGATCTTTATTTAATGCCTCCATGGCTTTAACTGATTTATCTCTTCTATAGTTTATAGTGATGTTCTGTTTTATGGAATGCTTGTATTTAAAGACTGCGAAAACAGGTAGGTGGTCACTAATATCCGTCATTAAAATCCCAGTTTTCTTGACTTCATCCATATTGTTAGTAAATATATTATCAATAATAGTTGCACTCCTAGTTGTAATTCTGGTTGGCTTGTTTATCAAGGGACATAACCCTAAACTATACATTAAATCTGCAAAATCCCTAGTTATCTGTTCAGCCTCATGTTCTAAATTAATATTAAAGTCCCCACATAGAAAGAATGTTTCGTATTTAATGTGATCAACCAATTCAATTACTTTTTCATTAAATGTCCCAATACATGATCCCGGTGCTCTATAAACACAACTAATTAAAGTTTTTTTAGCTGTTTCATTATTAATTTCCACAGTTACAATTTCCATAACATTATCTTCTATCATTGTCATTTCCTTAACTAGTTTACATTTTAAATCTGATTTTATGAATAGGGCAACCCCACCACATCTTTTATTTTTCCTATTTACAAAATAAAGTTCATACCCTTCTATTTGTACTTCATCCATCATATAATCTTTGAGCCAATTCTGTGTTATAGCAATCACACTAAATTTGTTTTTGAATTTATTTAAATAATCTTTGATAATTAATAACTTGGGAAGTAAGCTTCTACTATTAATGTGGATAAGTGACATTGTATCCTTAGTCATTTCCCCACAATTCAATTATTCTTCTCTAACATAATCACAATATATATTTAATTCAAATAAATTTCCATCTATTTCATTGTCAATATCATATATTTTATCAACTGTATCCATTTCAGTTGAGTCATTTTTGCTTGTTAGAATCAAGACCAATATCAAACCGAGTTATCCATGTGGTTTTTACAGTATCAAAAATACGTTTGGAACCATAAATTCTGTTGATCTTAACCATGTTTTGTAAACTTATTTCATGTACTCATATATCACTTATATTTTTCTAGTTCCGTCAGTTCCTTAATGAGCAGAATCTTTGCCTGGAGTTAGGATGGAGAACTTCCTTTGAAGGGATATTCCACACCTGAGGTAAATGTAGTTTGTTGACATGTTCCCCAGAGTTAGGTAAGTGGGGAAAAATGCATTTTGTAACCAGCCCAGCTATTCTCCTAATCTGGCAGTATAGTGTTTTCTTTAGCTTAGCATAAACACTGTAAGTGAATGGTAACAACTAGCATTTCATGTGGAAAAAGTAATGAAAATTACTAAACATTGATCATAATTTTTCTTGGTGACCACAATAATCATATCAACTGCAAATTAAAATAATAAGCATGATAGGAATACAATACAATAACAACATGAATGAATACAGAAGCTGATTTAGACTTGGGACTATATTACAACAAAGCACCACTATGAGCCTCCGCTGCAAGGTGCAAGGACATGACAAAAACTATTTTCTTGCATTAGAAATGCAACATAATCAAATCACTGCAGTGAAAACTCAGTGCAGCTCACACATTTGTGTTAACAGAAGTAGGGCTGCTGCTTCATTTCCTTGCACCTTGCAGCGGCGGCTTACAGCAGTGCTTTGTCGTAATGTAGTCCCAAGTCTAAATTGTTCCTGTTAATTATTATTTTCATATGCAGTTGATATGATTATTGAGGTCACCATGAAAAATTAGGATCATCATTGAGTAATTTTCATGACTTTTTTTACAGAAAATGCTAGCTGTTACCATTCACTTACATTGTTTATGCTAAGCTAAAGCTAACAGGATACTGCCAGTATAGGATAATGGCTAGGCTGGTTACAAAATGCTTTTTTCCACTTATCTAACTCTGGGGAACATGTCAACAGACTATATTTCACTGAAGGGTGGAATATCCCTTTAAGCTCTTTTTGTGTTTTCTTTCATTGTTTTTCAATCATTGATAGTAAATTCACCTGTTTTCTTGTATTTGACCTAAAACACTTTAGTAGATTTATAAAAGTAATTTATTATTAAATCAGTTTGGCTAAATGTGCTAATATTTGACTTTAGAGAACCTTGTGCTAATGTTTATTTAAATCAGGTAGCTGATGCAAAACGGAGAAAGACTTTAAAACCAGACCTTCAAACAAATGAAAGCATCAGAACTTAAACAGAACCAGGCTTCAGAAATCACAAATGTTTCAAACCAGAGAAAACATCTGAAAACACTCAGTTATGGAAAATTAGCTGAAGGAATCAGAAACCCAAACACACTCCTCCTCCCTGCTGCAAACATCCAGCTTTACCTTGGGATTAAATCATGGTTTCCTTGAAACCTTGGTTGTGCTGCTGTGTCCTCGTCTCTGCTGCCTCTTTAGTCTCCATCTGATTGAAAACAGCTCTAATCTTCTGACCCGGCAGAACCGCAGCTCGGTTCTTCTGCAGATATCCGAGCTTCCCGGGACTGTAATCCACACTGAGCTTAACACACAGACCTCCTACTGTATGTGCTACTATACATTATATTAATGTTTGGAGCGAAGAATTATGTGATTTGTCTGAGGGGTCAAAGGTCACTCCTTTGATCTCCAGAACATTTGAAAAACCTAAATATTTCCTGTGCAGGAGATTATCAGGCTTCAGCCAGACTCTTTACATCGACGTGTGACCGAGACACGTGTCGGGAGTGTGGGCTGTAAACATAACAGCATCACACACACACACACACACATGCATGCATGCACAATAAAGGCTGGTTTATACTCGGTCCGTCTGCGTGAAACGGACGCACGCGCCGCCATTTTGCGTCGGCGCAAGGGCTCTCCGACTGGCTCGCGGAGGGTGACGGAGACATGCCCCAAATTTTAAACAGCCGTCGAAAGTGACGGAGACCGCAAGCTTGTGATTGGTCAGGATGACGCTTCCTGTAACTTCGTCACCGTCGTTGCTCCGTTAATAAGTAAAAAAATATTTAGCGGCAGACCCAGAATAGATTGAAGAACGCATCGCGGAAAAGTCCGAAAATATGAACGTTTATTCACCCGTGACTGAAGGAGCACAAAATACGGAGCAAACGTGGATGGAAACGACGGGAAACGTGGGTTTAGAGGTGGCGACTGGATGAAGAGGTGGAGGAGAATGAAGGACAAATTAGTCCGTGTTAAAAAGTCTCTGAAATACAATAAAACAATGTAAACACATGAGTAAATACACTATCGTGAACCGGATACATGAGTGTCATGGTGGCAGGATATCACAGAATAGCGCTACGCCCTCTGTTGTCCTGGCGGGGAATTGCTTTGCAGCACTCCGCTGCCTGAACAGAAGTTCCAATGTGAAAACCTTTCAGACGCTCCGTGTGCGTCTCTCCGTTGCGGAGCTCACAGAGAGTATAAACCAGGCTTCACGCACACATACACACACGCACACACACATACACGCACGCACACACACACAATTGCATGCACGCACACAAACACATGCATGCATGCACACATACATGCATGCACACACACATACACACATGCACACACACATACATGTACGCACACACACACATACGCACACACACACACATGCACACACACATGCATGCATGCACATACACAAATACACACACACACATACACACACACGCACACACACAAACACAAGCACACACATACACACACGCACACACACACACAGAAGTCTGTGCATTAACAGGATACTGAATGCTCTGGAACATCCTCACATTGACTCAGTTCTGGATTTTTGTTTGTTGTTTGTTTTTAAAGAAAAGCTAAACACACAGCAACATAAATGACAGTGTGCCATGACATCATCGGTGACATCATTGGATGTAGAAGAAATTAGGAAAAAGCTGCAATAAT
>SSNS01000003.1:5631688-5719188 GCA_006937985.1 Aphyosemion australe | reverse complement strand
CTCGAATCAGTAAATAATAATGATTTGAGGAATTTTTTTAATCGAAACATTCAAGTATTTGTTTCAGCGCTAAATTTAACATTTTAAATGTTAGTTTGGTGCATTAAAAAAACTTTAAAATAAATAAATAAGTGACGCTTAGCCTGGCGGGGGGGCACGCTGTCAGGCTCTGCCTCTGCCTTCCAGCCCTCCTGTTTTCCAGCTCCCTGCTCACCAGTGTCTCGTCTCCCCTGCTTCAGTTCCAGTTAATTGGTCCCACCTGCCTCTCGTTCTCCTAATCACCCAGCTCCCCAGATCCTCATGTATTTAAACCCTGTCAGTCCTGTGTGTCTTGTCGGTTCATTGCTTATGTTGTGTCTGTGTCAGTCTAGTTTAGTTCTCCTCATTAAAAACCCTTCAAACTTCCTCACCTGCCTACTCTGTGCTCACCTGCATTTTGGATCCTCACCTCAGCCTGCAGCCAGTACGTGACAGAATGAACCGACCCCAGAAAGGATCCAGCGGTGAGTGTTTTGTTTTTTCCCGTGCAGAGTTGTTGGGATGGCCAGACTCCTCTTCAGATTCCTCTCCACCTCCCTCACCACGGTGCCGCAGACGTCCACGCCGCCGAGCCGCCGCTCCAGCTTTCCAGCGTGACAGTCCTGGCGCAGATGAAGGGTTCAGCTGGGAGGTGCTGCAGGACCAATCCTGCCTCGAGGGCATCGGACTGGCGGTGTGTTCTCCAGGGGTTGGCCCACGGCGCTGGGAGCAGTTTCAGGCTCCACCGCCATCTCCCCCGCCACTTCCGGAACAGCGCTGCGGACATGGCGCCGCCCCCCCGGACGACCTCTCCAACTCGCAGGTAGGACTGCGCAACCGGCCTGGTGTCTCCCCTCACGAACCCTCCTCCTCATCTCCGAAGATGGCAAGGGGATCCAGGCGACGGCGCCGGGCGTCCAGAGCTGAGCCGCTTATCAGAGAGGCCCCTGCTCTGTGGTCCGGCTTGGAGACGCAGCTACCTTCAGGGACTCTGTCTGAGCACCAGCTGCCTCCAATAGTCCAGTCACCTGCAGTCCAGTCACCCGCAGCCCAGCCAGTTCCAGGCCGAGGGTCTGATCCTGCGGTGGATCCAGCTGATGTGGCTCGTCTGCGAGCGGAGATGGCCCGGCTTCGAGCCCTCGTCAGTCTCATGGAGTTCCAGGTGGAGACACTACTCCCCCTGGCGTTCCAGGTGGCTCCGGGGGTCCAGTCGGCTTCGCCCAAGGTCCAGCTAGATCCGGACAGTGAGACTGAGCTGGCAGATGGGCCAATGGAGGCGGTTCATATGCAAGCTGAGGTGACCCGACTCCAAGCCCGCGCCAATCTCCTGGAGTTCCAGGTAGAGACCCTGACCCCCCTGGCGTTCCGGGTGGATCCAGGGGTCCAGTCGGCTCCGTCCCGGTCCCAGCCTGCACCAGAGAGTCTGCAGCCCCGGCTCCAGCTTTCTGCCGCCTCAGAGACCCCTGCTGGGAGACCTACGGCGAAGGTCCCAGTTGTGCCGTCTATGGCAGAAGCTCCAGCCTTCCTGCCTCCGTCCAGCCTGCCTATCCAGTCAACTTCTCTCCACATCCAGGATCCAGAACCCGAGCCGTTGCTCCTCCCCCAGGCGCCAGAGACCCAGGCCGCCGGGCTCCAGCCACCGCCAGAGACCCAGGCCGCCGGGCTCCAGTCACCGCCAGAGACCCAGGCCGCCGGGCTCCAGTCCAAGTCAGAGACCCAGGCCGCCGGGCTCCAGTCCAAGTCAGAGACCCAGGCCGCCGGGCTCCAGTCCAAGTCAGAGACCCAGGCCGCCGGGCTCCAGTCCAAGTCAGAGACCCAGTCTGCAGCAGCGACTCATCCGCCTGCAGCAGAGACTCATCCGCCTGCCAGCCTCCAGTCTGCAGCAGCGACTCATCCGCCTGCAGCAGAGACTCATCCGCCTGCAGCAGAGACTCATCCGCCTGCCAGCCTCCAGTCTGCAGCAGCGACTCAGCCGCCTGCCAGCCTCCCGTCTGCAGCAGCGACTCATCCGCCTGCAGCAGCGACTCATCCGCCTGCCAGCCTCCAGACTGCAGCAGAGACTCATCCGACTGCCAGCTTCCAGTCTGCAGCAGCGACTCATCCGCCTGCAGCAGCGACTCGTCCGCCTGCAAGCCTCCAGTCTGCAGCAGCGACTCATCCGTCTGCAGCAGCGACTCGTCCGCCTGCAAGCCTCCAGTCTGCAGCAGCGACTCATCCGCCTGCAGCAGCGACTCGTCCGCCTGCCAGCCTCCAGTCTGCAGCAGCGACTCATCCGCCTGCAGCAGAGACTCGTCCGCCTGCCAGCCTCCAGGCTGCAGCAGCGACTCATCCGCCTGCAGCAGAGACTCGTCCGCCTGCCAGCCTCCCGGCTGCAGCAGCGACTCATCCGCCTGCAGCAGAGACTCGTCCGCCTGCCAGCCTCCAGTCCGCAGCAGAGACTCATCCGCCTGCAGCAGAGACTCATCCGCCTGCCAGCCTCCAGTCTGCAGCAGCGACTCAGCCGCCTGCCAGCCTCCAGTCTGCAGCAGCGACTCAGCCGCCTGCCAGCCTCCAGTCTGCAGCAGAGACTCGTCCGCCTGCAGCAGAGACTCGTCCGTCTGCCAGCTTCCAGTCTGCAGCAGAGACTCGTCCGCCTGCAGCAGAGACTCGTCGGCCTGCCAGCTTCCAGTCTGCAGCAGAGACTCGTCCGCCAGCAGCAGAGACTCGTCTGCCTGTCAGCTTCCAGTCATCGCCAGGGACCCAGCCGGTCCTCCAGTCATCGCCAGGGACCCAGCCGGTCCTCCAGTCATCGCCAGGGACCCAGCCGGTCCTCCAGTCATCGCCAGAGACCCGCCAGCCGGCCGTCCAGTCCTCGCCAGAGACCCGCCAGCTGGCCGTCCAGTCATCGCCAGAGACCCAGCGTCCTGTGGGGTTCCTGTGGGAGGTGTTCCTGCCTCCTCCTGGTTTTGAGGACCCCGAGCTTCCTGTGCTCCAGTCCCCTTCAGCCACTCTCCCGCCTGCCGGTCTCCAGTCTGCCTCAGCCACTCCCAGATCCAGCACCCTTGTCGCCGGCCCCCCAGATCTGGTCGCCTCCTGTGCCCCCGACGCAGGCCCCCTAGACTCGGTCCTGGTCGGTGTTGGCCGTCCGGTGCCGCCCCTTAAGGGGGGGGGGGGTACTGTCAGGCTCTGCCTCTGCCTTCCAGCCATCCTGTTTTCCAGCTCCCTGCTCACCAGTGTCTCGTCTCCCCTGCTTCAGTTCCAGTTAATTGGTCCCACCTGCCTCTCGTTCTCCTAATCACCCAGCTCCCCAGATCCTCATGTATTTAAAATGTGCACACCCACCCACCCACGGGTGTGACGCCCATGGTAGCTGTTCAGACTGATCCAGGTTCTGTTGGAGGTCTCTTCCTGTTAAAGGGGAGTTTTCCTCTCCACTGTCGCTATATACATGTCTGGGCTCTCCCTTAGAGATAGGGTGAGAAGCAGTGGCGTCTCGTCCATAGGGGGCGCTAGGGCGCTGCCCCACCAGTCTCACAGGAAGAGGAAGAAGAAGAGAGGAATCACAAAATGTATTTAAAAAAACATAAAATTTAAACTAAACGATCTATACACCATATGGGCTGTAAGTGCTGTGTGTAATCTGCATTTAATTGCAGTTTAATAAAGTTAATACTTTTAACACGGCTGAACCGTTGACGTATTTCCTGTCACATGTCCTCTCGCGGTCGCAGCAATCTTTACCATTGACTTAATATGGGCTAACTGGCGCATGCGCGCTGGATCCCCAATGACAAGGAATAGGAGAGCTGTTGGGCGCATATGGTTGCGATCGCAAGCAAACGGGGGAGTCTGCTCAGATCAGGAGGAGGATGCTGATTGGTCAGTTCACCCAGCCCAGACAGAACCGGAAATTTCTCCACAGGCTAGTTCACCGTCCTTTGTTGTTGTGGGGCTGCTGCTAACGTTGACTATGGAGAAAACTAGTAGTTTCATCTTTTTATCATTGGATTCTACGAACCAAGTGGATTTTTTACTATAAGATAGATTATTTTGACCAGCAAGGTAAGACAAAATTTAGCTTTTGACTTCATGAAAATAGCTTTGTTTTGCTTTTGATTTGCAGTCAATGGGTGGTGTTGAGGTAGAAAACGTGGATTCTATCGTTTAAAAGAGCCTCTTCCTGTTTAGTGTGTGTGAGGTTTGCATATATTGGTCAATATGAAGCATGTTTTTGGAACAACTTTGTTGCTAACTTAGCAACAAAGTCCATCGATTTCAAGTTGTGTGACGCATAAGAATGGTAATTTGGCGTTCCCTAGTGGTGATATGTGGTTAGCGCATCTGAAAAACTGACTTACAAATAAAGAAAATAACGATCATTTATATAGCGCCTCTCAAGATAAAAACCATTCACAAGAACTAACATAAAAAAATGAGCCCCACCCAAAAGAAATTCACCAGCCGCCACTGGTGAGGAGATCGGTCATCCAGCAGGGGCTCAGAGTAGACCCGCTGCTCCCCCACATCCAGAGGAGATAGTTGAGGTGGCTCGGGCATCTAGTTAGGATGCCTCCTGGACGCCTCCCTGGTGAGGTTTTCAGGGCACCTCCAACCAGGAGGAGACCTAAAGGAAGACCCAGGACAGGAGGAGCTGACCCAAGTGGCTGGGAGAGGGAAGTCTGGGCCTCTCTGCTTAGGCTGCTGCCCCCGTGACCTGACCCCAGATAAGCGGATGAAGATGGATGGATGTCGCTACATGCTTGCTTAGTATGGGGATTAATAATAATAAAAAAATAAAAAATAAAATAAATAAAAAAAATAAATAAAAAATAATAATAATACTAACTAATGATAAACTTTATTTATATAGCGCCTTCAGACAAAGTGCTGCACAGAGAAGAACAGACATAGAATAAATACATAGAGTAAAAATGCTGAGGCTAGCAAAAATGAGCATAGACATTATATAAAAACTATTTAAAAATCCAATAACAGATAAAAAGGATAGAATCACAAAAAGTCATCAGTCTAGCCTTGAAGATCTCAACAGAGGTAGCCTGCCTAAGATCCAATGGAAGCACATTCCAGAGAAGCGGTGCACGATAAGCAAAAGCACGACCACCAATTGTCTTATGCTTTATCTTTGGAACACATAGAAGCCCCGCAGTACACGAGCGCAGTGACCTATTTGTAACATACTGCTTCAAACGTCCAGCAACATAGAGCGGTGCTAGACCGTTTAGCGCTTTAGAAGTCAACAGTTAGACCTTAAAATCTGCCTGGGCAGAACATGGAAGCCAATGGAGTGATTTCAGAACAGGCGTGATATAATCAAATTTTTTCTTCCTTTCAAGAATGCATGCTGCAGCTGAAGGCCATGAATCTTCTTTTGTGGCAGACCTGATAAAAGAGCATTACAGTAATCTATACATGATGTGACAAATGCATGCATAAGGATTTCCACATCAGAGTCAGACAGAACCGAGCACAATTTAACGATTCTTCTCAAATGGAAAAAAGCAGTCCTGGATTGCTGTAAAGTCTCTGGGCCCAAGCCCAACACTCGCCCTACGCCCCTCTGTGAAGTGCACTTAGAGGAGGTGAGCAGTAAGGCTTCGAGTGCGTAGTACACAAGTGTGCTGAATTGGGACAGGGAGCATTGCATCATCGACCGCGACGCATGCCGGTCGCTGTTTGTGCTACTTTAAAAAAATCTTTATTAACAACTTTCAAACAAACAATTATTTGACTAAATTTAAATTCATTGCTGTCCACATTAAATTTTAGTCTAAATCATTCAGAGCATGAATAAATATCATTAATCGTCACATTTTCAGAAAAGGCACTTGAGCCATTGCTCCGCCTTCTTCTCAAACTTCCCACGCAGCAATGGATTGTGGGTAATACCCTTGCCCCACCTGGATCTCATTCAGTACTCATGACACCTGGTTAGAACTCAATAATAACTGCATCTGGTTAAAATAATCACACCTGGTTAAAACACATTAATCATTGTGCCTGGATAAAACACATTACTCATCACACCTCATAACCCAGTAATCTCAACACCTGGATCTAACTCCATAACCACCACACCTGGTTGTAATCACAACAGATTTTAATTCAGTAATCACACCTGGTTAAAACTAAGTAATCATTGCATCTGGTTCTGACCCCTACTTTACCCTGGAAGCATCAGCAGTGCGGAACGGCAGCAGACAGTCACTGCTTCAGATAAATTCCAATATAGTCTGTGGGGGTGATTCAAACCAGCCGCGACGCGGAAATGTTTCGGTGCATCCCAGAAGCAGCGCACCACGCCGCGCTGCTAAACGTAGGATCTATTTTTGCTGCAAGCCACTTCTGGAATGCATCAATTTCCGCAGTTAACATAGGGCTAGACAGGAAATCACATGTAATTTCTGCGTAAAACGTCCAGTAATTTTCAAAATAAAATTCTATTCCAGCGATGCGATTTCATATCTATGTAGATTACGTC
The DNA here is from genome assembly GCA_006937985.1 of Aphyosemion australe. Classification (NCBI taxonomy): domain Eukaryota; kingdom Metazoa; phylum Chordata; class Actinopteri; order Cyprinodontiformes; family Nothobranchiidae; genus Aphyosemion; species Aphyosemion australe. Next base: position 5,712,692 of record SSNS01000003.1, on the reverse strand, counting down.
TATACGTGTGACCTCACGGCTTATTTACACCCTGCATCGATCGAGAAGTGCAGCGGTGTGTTTTTCATGAGTTTAATCCTGGCAGTGGAGAGGAACAACATTACATATGACATCAAACAGCGATGTCACACGTGAGTTCCTTCTTTTTGGTTTAATGGCAGATGGCATAAACAAACCGTGACCTTTGAAGTCTTGAGGGATCTTGTGATCTCGCGAGGTGGAGAAGCCGCATCGCGGCAAACTCTTCTGGTGTGCACTGGCACGCAGCGAAGCTGGTGTGTGAAGTAGGGGTAACTCTGTAGTCACAACTTGGTTAAAACCCAGTACTAACCACACCTGGTTCCAACTCAGGATTCACCATTCCTGGATCAAACTTGGTAATCAGCACACCTGGTTCTAACTCAGTAATAACCACACCTGAGTCTAAGTCAGTAATAAGCACAACTGGTTTTAATTTAGTCTCCATCACACCTCAATCTAACTCAGTAATAACCACACCTGGTTCTAATTTAGTCCCCACCTGGTTCTAACTCAGTAATAACCACACCTGGTTCTAATTTAGTCCCCACCTGGTTCTAACTCAGTAATAACCACACCTGGTTCTAAGTCAGTAATAAGCACACCTGGTTCTAAGTCAGTAATAAGCACAACTGGTTTTAATTTAGTCCCCATCACACCTAGTTCTAACTCAGTAATAAGCACACCTGGTTCTAAGTCAGTAATAACCACACCTGGTTCTAAGTCAGTAATAACCACACCTGGTTCTAAGTCAGTAATAACCACACCTGGTTCTAAGTCAGTAATAAGCACACCTGGTTCTAAGTCAGTAATAACCACACCTGGTTCTAAGTCAGTAATAAGCACACCTGGTTTTAATTTAGTCCCCATCACACCTAGTTCTAAGTCAGTAATAAGCACAACTGGTTCTAACTCAGTAATTAACCACACCTGGTTATGAGTATTCAGCACACCTGATTTGAAGACAGTACTCACCACACTTGTTTAAATCTCAGTACTCACAACATTTAGTTCATAGCCAAGTAATCTCAATGTCTGGTTCTACATCCATGATCACCACACCTGGATCTAACTCTGTAATCACTGCACCTGCTCTAGATCTCATCAATCATTCCTTGAGGGTTTTTTTTTATTTAGGGGCTTCTTTATTACTTGTGTTGTTTTATTTTTTGTCTTGACTCTCGATTTGCGTTTCATACTTTTTCCTGTGACGATAATTACCCATCTTTATAAAATTATTCTCACTCTTCTCTGTAGAAGTTTAGGAAGCAGACACCATCTCTTCCTGTTCAAATGGATTTCTGTCCTTTTGCTCTATTCAGAGTAAAGATGGAGGACTGAACTCAAATAAAGACCTGCAGCATTAGTAGCATCATTTTTGACAGAGTTCTGTTGTTTTTAATTTTTTTGTGAGTAGACAGATCTGTCAGGGACTGATTATGAAGTTGTTTTATTTGTTTAGCTAAATTTGTCATTCCTCCAAAATCAGGATCGTTTATAATCCACTGGTCACGTTTAATGATGCTGAGATAAGAACTACTGACTGTAAATGTTGTTGTTTATTAAAAAATAAGACTCACTTTGTGACCACAATCATTTGGACAAATACACCTTTACATAAACCGTTTCTCATAGTTCATTTAGATTTATTTGATCTATAAAAGATTAAATGTTTTATTAGGATCTGTGATTCTGCATGCTCCGAGTGTGCCCTCTGTTGAACAGTTCCTCCTGTAGGACATTTTGTAAAAAGTTATAAATGCAAATTTTTGTTATTATTTTAAAACGAAAAATTAGTAATATATTCATTAAACTACTATTTGTATCGTTTTTCTTTGATTTCAGTCCTGAACAATGATAAATGTTAGCAAACAAAACCCATGTTTAGTGTCCTAAAAACAAAGTTTCAGCATAAAAGACGTCTCAAACCACAGAAATAATCTCACTTTGAAATATTCATTTTTACGGTTTATTTAGAAAATGCTAAACCCTAAAGTAAAGACCAGCGACACACCAAAGCATTTAGACAAGCATGGTGGCGTTCTGCCAGAGTCTAATGACCACAGAGGAGACGACCACCGATGGACTGGTAATGAAACGGAACTGAGCCGAACAATAGCCTCTGCTGCTGCACGCAGCCCCCCACACAGCACACACACACACACGCACACACAGACAGACAGACAGAGTTACCCCATGGTTTAATGAGACAAGATGGCCGTCGCTGTGGCATCAACAAAGAGGTCGCCGTCTGTGGGAGAAGACAAAGAGCCGAGGCTGCCCGGGTGAGCTGGTGGTGCTGTGGGTCTCGGTTCTGGGTGGGTCTGATTATGAACAGGTCTGGGTTTTATTCGGGGGCAGATGTTGGACTCAGACTGGAGTAGAATTGGCGATGAAGACTCAAGCCTGCAAAAGTGTTTCTAAGATCAGTTCAAAAAGGCCGCTGTAGAGGTTATTGTAACGCTGGACGATGGAGGTCAAGCTGCTGCTTTATTTGGTTTTGGTGCTTGAGCCTGACTCGGAGCAGATTCTGGTATGTGTTTAGGTTTAGTCTCATCTGATCCATTCACAAAACACTCAGCTGATCTCTTACGTTAAATTTGATGATGAACATGAAAATTCCCCCAAAAAATTTATTTATTGTCTTTTAAGCAAAAAAATGTATTAAAGAGAGAATGGCTAATGAGAAGATTAAATGATTAATAATTTTAAATTAATTTAGAGATTAATTATTTTTCAAAAGTCTCATTTGATCAGTTTTTTATTTATATTATTTATTCATATTTAAATGCTACTTGTGATTTCTCTCTACATATATATATATATATATATATATGGATCTAAGTGTGTGTGTGTGTGTGTGTGTGTGTGTGTGTGCGTGCGTGCCAGAGAAGGTTTCTGATTGGTTCGGTGGTCGCTACTTCCTAATTTATTATAAATACAATAATAAATTTCTTTATTTAATTTAGTAATTTTTGTTTTAAACATTTTATGTATTTTTTATTTTAAATCTAATTTTCATATTTTATTTATTGGAAGATGTTAAACGACAGTGGCGGTTTCTGATAAACAGACAAGTGAGAAAAAGAAAAATAGAAGAATAATAAATAATTTTACATAATATGTTCAACCAGGGTGGGGGGGGTAGTCTATCTGATGCAGTAATATTAACATCTTTATATAAGTTAATGTTTTGTCTTTACACACAAACAAAACACATCCCAGTGTTCTGTAACTGTAAACAGAGGCTCGATACACCACCAGTAACGTTCTCTCCCTCCATAGAATCCTTTAATATTATATTTAATTAGACGTGACTTATTCCACAGAAACAGAAACACACGTTTATTTTACAGCTGCTCTGTGTTTGAGGTGGGTTCATCTCTAATTATAAACCTGAACGTTTTAATCAATACTTTAATATTTATCTGGCGATAAACTATTGTTTACTTTGTACATAAATATGCTGTATTTATTTCCTTCAATTTCAATATTTTTCACGTATGAATAACAGAAATTACATTTTTTCTAGTAATTTCTTCATTTAAAATAGTAATTAAAATAAATAAAAAATGTTGCTTTAATAATTTTGAAAATGGTGAAAAAAGAAGCCGTAATCAGTAGAATCTTAGTGAAACTATCATGGTGACCAAACGTTTTTATGTTTCTGGGAAAGGACATGGCTCAAAATTAAACAAAAATAATAAAACGTTAATAAACGTTCCTGACTCAGCAGGATGAATGACTTTAACATGTAGGTCAGCTGTGTGTGCAGCTATACCTGAAGACATTCATGGGAAACATTATTTATTTATATATTTTGTGTGTGAAACTACGTTGGTAATTATTGTTAACAGGTTTTTGGTCTGGTGCCCTACAAAAACAATAAACAAACACATAAATAAACAAACATCTTCACAAATAAAAATTATAATCCAAGCGTTTCTGTTCAGCTCTAATTTTCTTCCTGGAAATTTAGAAAATAAAAATGTAAAAACCATAAATGTATGAGTCAGATAAAAAACTCAACTTCTTTAGTAAATCTGAACCCAGATTTGTTTATAGGCAGTTAAATTATTTAATGAGACGCAACAGAAAACAGAAAAGCTGACTGGAGATAAAAAATGCAGAATTTTTTATTTGAGAAAGTTTGTTTGTTTGTTTGTTTGTTTGTTTGTGACCAAACAGAACAGCATCAGACTGAAAACACCCTGAGGCTGAGGATGAAAACTGGACCAGAACCATGAACTCTTGCTCTAGCTGCTTTGGTCTGAATGAACAACGGGCCTCCCTGCAGCTCCCCGGCGCCCCCTGGATGTCAGAAAGTAAACAACCTTCTGTGTGAAACTCCTGGAACTAAAACAAGTTTGTGTTTCTGCAGAGACGCTGCACCAGCTCAGAGCAGGCCTCCAGACCGAAGCTTCAGGAGGATCAATCAATAACTAATATAATAATAAAATCATAGACTCAAACACTCCAGTTCTGTTTAAACTGTAGCTCCAACGCATTTGAAGCACAAAATTTTTTAGGAAAAAAAGGAAAACTTTAACCCTCATGAGGAGAGAATTGATGCCGGCGCTGTTACAGTAAAGCTTCTGATAAACTATTAATGACTGATAGATACCGAGCCTTCAAGAAGATGCTCCTGGACGGTGGAGGAAGGTGAGGGCACGTAAACAGGACGAGGGTGAATAAAGAAACATGGCCGCTGCAGCTCTTTCACCTGCTGCTGGAGTCTGGTTTAAAACATCCAGAGCTTCTGTAATCTCTGAGAACTAAACCTCCTCTGACAGGAGGTGGTTTAGTGAGACCCTTTCTGGTTTCTTCTTCATCACTCTGAGAGGTTAAAACCATCCCAGCGTAGACATCAGGCCCTTTGCTGCAGACACACAGAGCAGGGACTCTGCTGCCCCCTAATGGATCCAGACTGAATAAACCCACATCCCTTCTGCACCTCCTCACTTCATCACCACTGTATAATCAGCATCAGCGGGGTTGCCATGGTGACCGCCAGGGAGGAATTTTCCTGATGGTGAACCTGAGACCTCTGTCCTCAGATGGTAGCTTTTGTTCCTGGTGAGTGATGTGGAGCTCCAGGTGTCAGACACACAGAGGCTCACTGAGGTCACACCTGAGTCACTAACCTTGCCCAAAGGTCATCCTCACCTGTAAGCTGTTTCCACGAGGTCACGTCTGCTGATCACATGACTCTAGGTGTGATATAAGGAGATGATGTGGACACCTGAGTCAGGAACGTCTCACACCTAGAACCACGCTTCACCTGAACGCTTTTATGGTGAATTACAACAAAGAGCAGATAAATCTGAGTATTGGTGATGAGTGACGAGGCAGCAGCTGATTTCTTCCCTTTTTACACAGATTTCCTGTGAGGAATGTCACTAAGCCTCACCGTCTTCAGAAAAAGATGAAGTTAGATTTATCATTTAGGAGTTTTTCTAAGTGTTTCAAGGATTTCAGAGTTCCTGGTTTTGGGTTTATAGAAACAGTTCCTTCGGTTCTGATCCAGAGTGGGTATGGGTCTCAGCAGGGGGGCGGAGCTTATCGTCACAAAGAAAATATGATTTCATTTATTTAATTTGAAATTTAAAATCAATTTAAAGCTTTCGTTTCCTTTTGTCTTAATGCTTGCTGCGTTTTTCAGATTAACTTTAGAAATTTAACAGTGAAAGTTTTTTATAAAACTTCAGCTAAATTATTTTAGTTATTTTACTAAGTGATAACACTAATAACAGAGAAAACAAACAATGACTTTTAACCTTTGCATTGATTAATAAATAATATAAGTTTTATCCTTCAAAGTTCAGATTTAAATCTTGACCACAAAATGGTTTTAATCCCGGTGAGATTAAAACCCTCACCTGTGTAAATAAAGGCTACATTTATAAATGAAATTAAAAATTAACCAAATTAAAAACAATATAAGCTGTTTTACATATATTTATAATTAACAAGAATAATAAACCTAAATCCATTTGAACAACTTTTTACTTATTTATTTAAAACAATAATTTTTTTTATTAATTCCTTTAAAAAAGATTTTGTCCATCCATCCATTTTCTCCCGCTTATCCGGAGTCGGGTCGCGGGGGCAGCAGCTTAAGGAGGGAAGCCCAGACCTCCCTCTCCCCAGCCACTTGGGCCAGCTCCTCCGGGGGAATCCCAAGGCGTTCCCAGGCCAGCCGAGAGACATAATCTCTCCAGCGTGTCCTGGGTCTTCCTTTGGGTCTCCTCCCGGTTGGACGTGCCCGGAAAACCTCACCAGGGAGGCGTCCAGGAGGCATCCTAATCAGATGCCCGAGCCACCTCAACTGGCTCCTCTCGATGTGGAGGAGCAGCGGGTTTACTCCGAGCCCCTCCCGGATGACCGAGCTCCTCACCCTATCTCTAAGGGAGAGCCCAGCCACCCTGCGAAGAAAACTCATTTCGGCCGCTTGTATCCGCGATCTCGTTCTTTCGGTCACTACCCAAAGCTCGTGACCATAGGTGAGGGTAGGAACGTAGATCGACCGGTAAATTGAGAGCTTCGCCTTTCGACTCAGCTCTCTCTTCACCACGACAGACCGGTACAACGCCCCCATCACTGCAGATGCAGCACCAATCCGCCTGTCGGATTTTGTACTCATCTATAAAGCTTTTAATCTGAGCAGATAAAAAATTATTTTATCCTACATGAATTAAAATGTTAATAAATAATTGGAATCCTGTTAAAACCACAGCTCCTCTTATACTTTTGTTGTTTCCCTTCCCAATATGGCCGACCCGTATGACTGCAGCAGGCTGAGACCTTCAGCACCGGGTCAGGTGATGAGTGAACCATTCTGAAATTTAAGAACTCTGAGACAAACAGTTCTCATGGTCCTGACGCGTCTCCAGAAAATAAATCCATGATGTTTTTCAGGAATCTCCGGCTAAAACTGATCCAGGAAATGGGAGCAGCTTCCATCCATGCTCCAGATCCAACAGTAAAAGTTCTGCTTCTTTAGCTTCCTCAACACTACAGGAACCTTTTCTTCTAAAGATCTTCCAAACTCTCCAGAATCAAGCGCTCAAACCCTGTCTGACCAATCACATGCCTCGAACCTGCAGCTGGTTTCTGTCCACATGTTCTGGAGATCGTCCTACCTTCTGTCTCGTCTGGAGGAACCTTTCCTGGGTGTTTGGACTCCTGAATCCAGCGGCACAGCCAATCAGAGAGCAGCCTCCATCTGGGTCAGCTGGTGCTGCTTACTCCTCGAGAGTCGGGCCGAGGTCCGTTAGCTCTGCTGCTTCACCACAAATCCACTGGAGGTGTGAAGGAGAGAAAGTCCAAACAGGAACCCCCACCACTGGTCCACACACACACAGAACAAAGGATTAGTGTGTGTGTGTGTGTGTGTGTGTGTGTGTGTGTGTGTGTGTGTGTGTGTGTGTGTGTGTGCGCGCGCGTGCGTGCGTGCGTGCGTGTGTGTGTGTGTGTGAGCTAAGAACTAAAGTAGGAATAAATGACTAAAGATGGACTTAAGGAGGAATAAAGGAGGTTTCTCTACTGACTTAAAGATTGAATATAAAGTCAAAGTCCCATTAGTCATCACACATGTGTGGAACATTTTAATTAAAAAATAATCAAACATTTAATTTGACGGGCACGACACTAGGTTTATGTTTACATCTACCAGCCAATAGAGGGCTTCCAAATACGGTAAACAGTCCGCTCGGCACAGCGAGGCTGGCTCTGTGGAAAGTGGCGGACTCGGCAAGTCAAGCCTCTGCTTCTGAGCCCAGAAGATGTCGTTATCCTTCTCAGAAGAGGAGCAATAAAAAAGAGGAGCCTAAAACTTTCACGGCATCAAAATGCACGTGGCAATGGTTTTTTTTTGTGATCGTGTTCCACATTCAACCTTTAATGCAACTTTTAAGAGCAAGTCACCCCTCCACCACTGTCTTAAGGCGGGCGTACACTGTGCGACTTTTTCACTTTTTTGAGCCGATTTTCTCCTCGTGCAAGAATCTACGAGCTCGGGGCGAGTTTTGTGCTGAGCGTCGTGTATACAGGGGGTTACGAGAGGCGATTAACACCACATGACTATCTGCCGATCAGCAATCGTAAGCTCCGACGGATTTTTGGCGTGTTTGATATTTTGCTCGTCCCTCGTGAGGGTATCGCACTGTTGAAGCGGCGCTGCGAGCCTCTGTGACCCAAAAAGTATCAGAACCGCACACGGCGCATGCGCAAACACAGAAGCAGTAGCGTAAATGAAGGAAGTGGAAGCGAAAACAAACCAAAAGGCTAACCCACTTTCAAAATAAAAGCAGCGTTGCTTTGTTTTGATGAAAAATAAACTTTTTTTCTTCAGTTAACAGCGGGAAATGCTGGTAATTTAAAATTTAAAAGTGGATCAAATATAATACAAATAATATGTTTTCGTTGTTATTTTGTTATTTAAGGAACAAACCAGACTTTTATTTTTATGTCAGATTGATTTTTTTAACCGTAACAACAAGCAGCTTTTGCCATGAAGCAACAGAGTACGCTTCTATTCCAAATTCCGTCCTTGTCCTCCTATACTCAGACCAACGTGTTGCGTCATATATACTTTTTTTTTAGCTGCGACGAGTTCATGCCAGACGTACAGTGTGAGCAGTCAGGTCGCATCCGAGAACTGGGTCGTACAGTGTGAGCACATGACTCGTGAGATTTGCTCTGCGAGGAACTCGTACAGTTTGAGCTGAAGCTGAACGCTACGAGTGAAAAAGTCGCACAGTGTACGCCCGGCTTTACTCCAACCAACCTTCCTGTTTGAAAAATGCGCCAAAAGGAGGCGTCGCCTGGCGGAGCGAGAAAGCAGCGTTGCAGCAGTGAGTGACCGCACCCCCAACACCCCTCCCTTTGCTGTTATTGTCTGTCATAAATTTAGCTAAAAAGCGGCAAAATAAAACCTATCAGCATGGTTAACACATGCAGCGCTGTAGGCTGCACAAGTAGATGAAAGGACAGCAACATCAAATTTTACAGGATTCCTGCTGATAAAATACGTCAAAGGCAGTGGTTAACAGCCATGAAGAGAGTTTGTGGGAGCCAAAGTCTCATGACAGAATGAAAAGGTAAAGTATCTGCCCCACATGTCCAGACATGAACAAGTTATAGCCATCTAATGACTTGTATGCCTTTGTAACCAGGTTATATTCGTTTCTTTTTACATAATTACACAAAATGTGTTCTGGAATTGGAGCCGGCAACCTTTAATGTCATTCATTTTGTGTTTACTGAGCTCATCAGGCATGTCAAATGTTATTTATGTAGTTATAAACTGTTTGTCCCTTCTAAGATCTGCCCAGCCTCTAATGTCCTTCGTCTTTCTGTTCATGGAGCTCGTCAGACTAAACGAAGCATCTGTTCATCTCCAAAGACAAATCATGTCACGACGATCCTTCAACATTAACCCGCTCAACGCAGGAGAGATCCGGTTACACCTCTGTTGCTTCAGCTGTGTAAAGTTCAGGTGCGTTAATCAAATAGATATCCCCGCACTAGAGGCCAGTTCTGAGGACTGTTGTCCCCACGGCTCGTTAGCTGTCATAAATGGATATGGAAGCTTTGCGCTAAACACCGTTAGCTTTGAGATGCAACTTTATGATAATCTTCACAAAGATGTGTTATATGATCTAAAATAGTAATATCTACATCCCAAGGTTTTATTTTGTTAGCTTCAGTCATGGAGGCACAGCTCTGGATAGCAGGTGCAGAAGCTCTTTTTGCCCCCCAGCGCATGTGTGCTATTACCCGAATGAAAACAATAATTATCAGCATGTCTTTATCCCTCAGCGGCGGTGCAGTAAACATCATTCTTTACCGTTTTAGCCAATAGCGATGGCTGATTGAAATTCAAATGTAGAGTAGACTTTTCACCTGAAGGGGGCGCTACACTGGCACAATAGGCACAACATTTATATTTTAAATAAAACACACTAGAATGCCAAAATAATGACTTCACACGTCTACAGCACTAACAGACGCTCAGCAATACATAGTTGGTTAGGGGGTGACTTGCTCTTTAAAGAGGACTAAAGGCAGGGCCTCTACTGTGACTAACGTAACAGAACCAAATGCTGAACGCTGCTTCTCATCCCGTTGGACCAGGAAGCTCCTGGTTCTGCTTCCATGTTTCTGAATGTGTTTGTTGGGGGTGGGGGGCAGTAGTTAACACCCCCATTTGGTAGGCAGCCAGGACGGACCGGGGCCCTGGGAAGTCTTGGAGAGTGACCTGGAGACCTGGCTGCCACCTCACATCAGCATCAAAATTCCAGCTGGTGGGTGTGTGGAGGAGGAGATCAGAGTTTGGTTTCTTCCAGCAGAGCCTCCAGCTGGGGTTACGTTTCCCACGTCTAGATCCGGTCAGATGGAGTTTGGACCTCAGAACAAAATCAGGAACTTCACTGAGCAGAAGAGACCAGCAGGAAACCGAAGACAAAACAGCTGATCTGAGAAACTACCATCAATAATCACAAAGCTGGTCATGGACCACCTTCTCACACCTGGTTTAAGTTTACTTCATGCTGGACCACCTGAGCCTGGTTTAAACACCACAGCCTACCTGAGTATTGCTGCTGACCATGTCCATCCCATTATGTCCACATGGACCCATCTTCTGATCCAGCAGGATAAAGCACCATGTCACAAAGCTCAGATCAGCTCTAACTGGTTTCTAGAACATGACCATGAGTTCACTGGACTCCAACGACCTCCACAGTCACCAGATCCAGTCCAGTCCAGAAGCTGTGGGATGTGGTGGAACAGGAGGTTCTCCTCGTGAATGGAGCTGTCATGTCAGGATGGACCAGAACCTCTGAGGAACATTTACAACGCCAAATAATTAAGGTGGTTCTGAAGGTGAAGGTGGTCCAGCCTGGGAAAAGGACCTGATAAAGTGTTGTTGGAACAAGGCCTGAAGATCTTGACCCATTTCTGAAAACCAGAACTGGAACATCTTCAGGTCCAAACATGTAACAGCCAGATTCCAGCACTGGGATAGAATCGGCTTCCTGCTCTCAGATCTGGTATCAGATGTTTAAATTTGGACCTTCATTTCCCTCCTTCGCTCTTAAAGTCTGACCTTCACACCAGCGATATTCAGGTCACATGTTCATGTTTCTGGAACGTTAGTCCTGTTGGCTCCTTGGCCTTCTATGGACCCATCCCCCTCGCATCCCTCTGGCAGTTTGCTGCTGTATGGAAACACAGATGACCTGTGTGGCCTTTGAGTGTTCCTGCTAAACCAACCAATCAGTCCATCTGTCCATCAGCCCATCCATCCAGTCATCTGCACTTAATTCACCACCTTTTCTTTCTGAAAAGCTGGGATTGTTGATGTTTTATCAGGAGAAACTAATCACAACGATAAAGAGCATCCTTCTGGAGGAGCAGCATCACAGCTGTTCTCTGCTCTGAAGTCGTTTTTCTAAAACAAACCTTCAGGTTCTGCAGAATCCAGTTTTACAAAAGTTCCATAAATCAACCCAACATGAATGGAGCGGGCTCTAAGAAGACAAAAACGTAATTCAGTCTTATTGAATTTGGTTTGATCTGTTTTGTGTATGAGTGATGCTCAAAAATGAAAAATCGACACAAATATCAAGGTCTGGTCTGAAGTCTGCTGATATATTTTCATGCATGAACACATTCTGAGTGATCCACCAGGAGCGCCTCTTCATCTCCAGGACATCCAGATTCTGTTGGACTGTGGAGAACGCCAACACCATGGGAATTGGGTTGCTCCTCTTCCTCGTTGGTTTTCTTCTGCCTGAGATCTTTCTTGATAATTCTTGATCTGATGAAAACCATAAATGTTCTAAACTTTTATCAAAAAAAGAAGCAGAACCTCCTGAACCCAGGTTCAATCAGAGCTAAGATTTAGATTCTAACTGGTTCCAACTGGACCAGATCCTTCAACATGGTGACAGACCAAACCCTGGAGTCGGTGCTGCCGACCCTCTTTAACACACACACACACACACACACACACACACACACACACGCGCGCGCGCACACACACACACGCACACACACACACACACACACACGCACACACACACACACACCATGCATTGTTAATAGGAGTGACGCTCTCTGTGTTGACTGTGGCTGAGTAGAGAGGCGGTGAGATGTCAAACAGCATCAGCATCAAACTCCAAGTTCTAGTTTGACTCACCGGCGCCGCCCTGTCGCTGCAGCACCAGCACTGCACCCCGTCTGACCCCAATCAGCGGCCACTCCTCATCTGTGACCTCTGACACCTGAGCTGAACCTCAGGACCCAGAACAGAAACAGCCTCCAGCGCCTGACCAACACCTCCTCGCTTCTACTGAGAAGCTCACCAGACAAACTCCGTCTGAAACCATCACAAATGTTCTGCCACAGGAAGCAACGCCCCATGTCTGGAAGAGGTGTACCTGCTCTTTTCTTGTGATTTTTATTCAGCAGTTTGTTCTCCTCAGTCTGCTCAAATAATCTCATAGATTAAGCTGGACAGGTGAGTGGTGTGTTGAGAGCGCTCCACACATGAATCAGGGATATTTAACATGTTGGAGTGTTTAGGTCAGCTATGAGGAGAAACAACATACTGCCTGTTAAATGTGACATGCAGCCAATCAGAAACCAAGAAGAAACTGTTTTTTACAGCCTCTCAAGATAAAAGTATTCACAAAAATATAACAAACAAAAAAATATATATATATATATATATTAGGGGTGGGACTCGATTAAAATAATCAATCTAATTAATTAGAGGCTTTGTAATTAATTAATCTTGATTAATCGCATTTTAATCGTTCAAGAAAATTTGCCCCGAAAAATTTTAAAAATTAAAAATAATGGGACAGAGAATCAAACATTAGTCATTGACATTATTATTGTAAACACAAGCTCTTTTCATTTATTAAAAAATGCTTTTAAATTGTATTTCAATTCAAAACAGGAGGGAAAAAAATATGTATATCACTGGCAAAAATAGGACAGACCAAGTACATTTATTAATAATAATAATAATAATAATAATAATAATAATAATGTGTTGATAGAATGTGTGTGCAATTTGATTTGATTTAGCCTCATGAGAGACAGAAATGAAGGCAAAAACACATGAAGAGGGCACTTACAGCACAGTTTTGTTGGATTTTGGTTCCATTTTTCTCAGACATGGTGCAGACTGGTCCTCCTGTAAAACCACAACTGTTTTTATTTTCATTAATCCGGTGGATCATGGACAGCTCCACTCTAGTGAGCGAGTGTGGAGACTCGGGTAAGCTTCGTATTACTTTATGGGTATTTTTCTGGATAAGCTTACATGTGCTACGGTGGTGCAGAGGTTAGGAGATCGTAATCTGTATTTTGCCCATTTTTAACATTAATTTGTTGAATAAAGCTCTGATTTTCAACACCTATCTGCAGTGCACGTTGTAATGAAATGTCAAATGGATGAATACTCACACATGAATAATTAATAATTGTCCCTGCAGCAACAATAACAACAAACACCCTTGCACTCACCACACACATAAGAGCAACACTGGTTTATCTGTGATTTTGTTATCACCACAGGTGTGATCTCATGTTTTTAAATCATCTGACAGTTTTAAAGTCCTGCCATCTGAACCAGGCTTAAGTCACGTCTAGTCAAGCTGAGTCAGGTCAGTCTGAAGTTGAGCCACTCCACACCAGTCCTTCTGTTTTTCTGCAACAACCCTTTATTATGAGCTATGCTCTGTCTGGAGGCTGAATCCTAACTGACCGTTACGTCTGGTCCATCATTCACTCAGATGTTCAAAAGGAAACATCCGAACTCTCCACAAACACCAGAGACGAACATCAGGGAGACGTTGTGGAGCGTTTTGGGGTTGGAGCAGCCAGACTCAAACACTTGCATTAGAACCACCCAACAGCCTGTTAGGAAATCATCTGAAATGCATTTAAAGGATTCTGACAGGTTCTTATGTTCCTGGGCTGAACTCTCTGTTTACACTAATCAGTGGCTCCATTGTGCTCCGCTCCCAGTTGACCTGTTTCCAGTTCAGATACCCTCAACATCTAACTCCCAAAGCCTTGGTGCTGCGATGTAAACACAGAAAACCAAAGGTTCTAATTTAATTTGATGTTGGTGTTGAAGGCTGTAACCCTCAACTCCTTTGATCCCTTTATGAGCCAATAAAACCAGGAATCCTGCACCTGGATTACAGAGAGAAACATGAAAATGTCTGAAGGCCTGAGCACCAGAACTAGTTCTACAGGAACGCTTGGGCATGATGCATGGTGCTGCAGGCCAGATAAACACAGATTAGACTTTATCAGGTGTTCAAAGCCTCCAGAACCCATTCCCTCTTTGTAATCTGGGCAGCATGTGGTTTTTGGACTTCCCTGCTCTGATCACAGCATCCTGAGCATTGAGCTGAAGCTTGTGTGAAGCAACCCTAACTATGAATTCCATGTAAGATGTCATTTAAACACATTTGCAATTTAAAGGAGCTATGTGGGATATTCATCGAAATCATGGTAAAAATTGCGACTCTTTAGCGCCATGCAGTTCAGAGTAAGTATTGCAGCTACGGTGGCCCACTCAAAAAGGCAGCAACTCCAGCGTTCACTCCAGCCATCTGGTTCGTTTTTTTATAAAAAGCATGAGATTGATTTATTTCCAGTCTCTGTAGCCTAACCCACACAAAGCATATAACTACTCCACCAGTTAAAAAACATTTTTTAATGACTGTTCAGTCTTAATGCATAATGCCAGGCGTACCCCCCCCCATTGAGACGGTTAGCAAGAGAGTTAGCAACAAAGTTGTTCCAAAAACATGCTTCATATTCACCAATATATGCAAACCTCACACACACTAAACAGGAAGAGGCTCTTTTAAACGATAGAATCCACGTTTTCTACCTCAACACCACCCAATGACTGCAAATGAAAAGCAAAACAAAGCTATTTTCATGAAGTCAAAAGCTAAATTCTGTCTTACCTTGCTGGTCCAAATAATCCATCTTATAGTAAAAAATCCACTTGGTTCGTAGAATCCAATGATAAAAAGATGAAACTACTAGTTTTCTCCATAGTCAACGTAGCAGCGGCCCCACAACAACAAAGGATGGTGAACTAGCCTGTGGAGAAATTTCCGGTTCTGTCTGGGCTGGGTGAGCTGACCAATCAGCATCCTCCTCCTGATCTGAGCAGACTCCCCCCGTTTGCTTGCGATCGCAACCATATGCGCCCAACAGCTCTCCTATTCCTTGTCGTTGGGGATCCAGCGCGCATGCGCCAGTTAGCCCGTATTAAGTCAATGGTAAAGATTGCTGCGCCTGCGAGAGGACACGTGACAGGAAGTACGTCGACGTTTCGGCCGTGTTAAAAGTATTAACTTTATTAAACTACAATTAAATGCAGATTACACACAGCACTTACAGCCCATAAGGTGTATAGATCGTTTAGTTTAAATTTGATGTTTTTTTAAATACATTTTGTGATTCCTCTCTTCTTCTTCCTCTTCCTGTGAGACTGGTGGGGCGGCGCCCTAGCGCCCCCTATGGACGAGCCGCCACTGTGTGGAAATAAAGTAACTAATGCTAACATCGCTACCGGCTAGCGGACCACCGCTGAAGCGTGTTGGGAGAGACACGGCAGGCTGCGGTAAGAGAGGAGACTTTAATAGAAGGAGCTTTCTTGAAGAAGGACTTTGGAACTGATATGTTGGGACCGGATTGGGAGCTTTATTATGAAGAAAAGAAATGATCAGCTTGAGGTGAGTCATGAACAACAATTGGAGGCTGGTGTCTAGCTGTTGCGGGCGGGGTTCTCATCATATGCGGCTGCTGAGTGTTGGAAATCAATAAGACCTGACATATTTGATGTGTCTTTTGATTTCATTGTTTGTTATTCAAACTAACAAAGTTACAGCAACGTGTAGCAGCTAGTCTCGTCTCTTCTTAGTTGCATTGTCAGACGCCATGCTTCCACGGCGCACTGCTGCCCTCTGCTGTTTCTTTCAGGTTACAGTCATAGTGCAAACGCGTAACTCAGAGCTCGTATGTCCCTAAATAGCTACCGTATTTCAAGATGGAGGATGACCATGGAGCGTCGACCACATTTTATGTATTAAAAATGTAAAATTTGAAGCTGAGAGGAATATTTAGAATTGATGTTGGTGAGAAATATTAATGAAAAAGGACAGGTTTGTGCACTGGATGCACAGAATTTGGTAGTAAACAGGTAAAAAATATTACACACTGGGGCTTTAAGAATTTATTATAATCGTGTTTTAAAAGTTGAATTTAGGTGAAGCTAATCAGAACTACAAGCTGATGTTTCATATATTTATGTTTATATTTATTCTGAACAAGCAGTCTCCAAAGAGAGGTTTCTCACCTCAGTAAAACTAAAACGTGTTTAGGTCTGCAGCTGTTTCAGTGTGGAGGAATACAGCGATGACACGGGAGTCGGGTTTGTTCACATCCTTTACTCGACTCCGAATGAACTCAAGAGAAAAAACAGGAGAGCACGCCCTCACAGGACATACCTCCATATGCATCCTGTAGTCTAGGTGTGAGTGGAGCCTCCTGGTGGTCCATCATGCCCCCCCAGAACACCCAGAACAGTCCGTAATGAGTCCAGAACCTTTTTATAATGCTTGTGGCTTAATTAATTGGCCAGAGCGGCTGACTCTGGACCCTACAGGCCGGGGAGGCGGGCGCTGGATCAGAGGGCGTGGTCGACAAGAAGTGGGGTGGAGGAACTTGGAGGTCCAATGGCCATGGAAGATCCCTGGAGGAGGAAATACAGTGGGTGTTTCTCAATGTCAAGGAACCTCGCCTAGATGCCTTGGTCCTGTCCCGGTTGCCTAGGAGATACATTATCAGGTTCATGAGCTACCGAGGCGTCTGTCCTCCGTTTAGCTAACTGACCAAAGATACATGATAGGTGCCTTGTTGCCTTCTCATGGTCAAGAATTTCCCAGAATGCAGCGTGGTATTTTCAAACAGATGTGATCAGGAGCTGGCAGCAGCTACTTCAAGGGCAAATTTCCAGTTTAAATGCAAGTCAACTAATTGTAGCTATTGGGCTGATATCTAAGATGTTTTTTTTAGATCCAAAGCAGTTATCTATGGTGGGTTAGTTGCTTAGTAGTTGCAGCTTTGGTGGCTAGCAGGTACTAACTGACTTACACATTTGATTTAACCAATATATGGGTAAAAGGGCTTTTGTTCACTCTGCTCCTTCTGCATGGAACAGGCTGCAGGAAAACTGGAAACTAACCGAGCTCATCTCCTTGAATACATTTAAAACCAGACTGAGAGCCCTTGAGACAGATTCCCTGTGTTGTAACTGCCTTCTGTAATTCTGTACATAACTTGTCTGTGTAACTGGATAAAAAGGTTGTAACTGTAACTTTTGCTGCCTCTTGGCCAGGACTCCCTTGAAAATGAGGTTTTTAATCTCAATGGGACCTTCCTGGTGAAATAAAGAATAAATAAAATTTATACACAATTAAAAACATAAAAGGCTCGACATCTATATTGAAACTTAACATTACTATGATGGGTGGGACGTAAACAAAGCGCGTAAGCAGGGGGCGGGCTCTGGCCGGCCGTGGTCACGTGGGAGAAGTCTGTTTCATTTAACTGTTTTCTTTGACCAATGAGGGACAGTGTCCTCGTAAGCAAGGTGCCTTGACATTGAGAAACACCCAGTCTCTTTAGCCAGGACCACACTGCGTTTTTCAGCTGTTGCAAAGGACTATTCATGTCACACTGTGACAATCCAGAAAGGTGGCACACTGTACAGCGCAAGATCTCACCGAGCCAGACTGCACCACATCTCGCTCTAGCAGAAGATGTTACGGCATGAGTGCACTCCCTGAAAAGCATACGTCACTAAAAGCTGACGGCTAACCAAAACAACAATGCTCAAAAGAGAAAAAAGCGCTGCCGTTAACACTTCTGGTATTAGTCTCCGAACCCAAACTCCAAAAAGGAGTTGTCTGCATGTTCTTGCCTGTAGCTTCCACAGTTGCTAATGTTGCTAATTCTACTCTTGTGTTGTACTCTTGTCACTAGCTGTTAACATCACTCCCTGGGTGTGTATTCATTGGTCAACTGCAGATGGAAGTCGTAGGTTTTCAAGCGATGCTTGAAGGCTGTTGGAGGCTGACTTTGGTCGTGAGGCTGCTCATTAAGCTGTTGCAGAGCCGGTCTCACTGGACGGCCACCATTGTCACGATTCTGTTCACGAGGGATTTGTCTAGCATGGTCGAGAAATGCAGTGTGGTCCGGGCTTTAGAGCAGCTGAGGAAGGTCGCCCTCTGTGAGGAGCCTGGGCTGTGAAGACTGGCTCATGTGCCATAACATGTGCAGGCTTGAGCCTCTCAACAGACATTGTCTCCCTAACCCCAGGGTGCAACAGGGAATGCAGGGAGTCAAAAATGTGGCATTGCCACAAAGCAGGGACCAGGGGACGAGGGTGACCTGTAGAGAAATCACAGATCAACGTGGGGCTGACCATCCGGTATCTGGCTCTTGCCCAACTTCAAACCCATAGGTGTAGTCTGGAGTGTGCTAATGTCAGCGTTGTTACGCTGGTTAGCTGCTGAAAAATCAATGTCCACATAAAAAATGTCTGTTGTGAACTCTGAAATTGTGGCGAGGTGTTGTAGCTGGAACGCGGACCAGGGCTCCGAAGTTTTGGACATAGCAAAAACCAAGGGTAGTTCTTGTGGTCGACGGACGCAGTGAACTCTGAAGAAAAAAATGAAATGGTAGCAACACACGGCTGAAAAAAATCAAGCAGCTGCCACATGCCGGAGACTCCGCCCCCACTGCCACATCTGATGTGTTGGTTGTCAATGCTAGCAGAGTGGATGGGGAGGGGTAGGCCAACATGGCAGGATCGGCCAACGCAGCCTTGGCCTCACTGAAAGCATACACGTGGTCAGGGGCCCAATCCACACTGTCACTGGCCTTTCTCTGCTCGAGTGCACCAAAAAGCAGCTGCAAGAGTTCTGCAGCCCTGGGGAGGAGGAAACGGTTGTAGAAATGAACCTCCTGCAAGGTTCCAACAGTCTCAGGTCATAGAAAATCTGGCACAGCTTGCACCTTGGCAGGAAACGGAACTGTGCCACTGGCAGAAATGCCTAGAAAGTCAATCTCTGCCAATCCAAATAGGCATTTAGCTGGATTAACAATCAGGCCATGTTCCGTCAAACGCAGAAACACCTGGCTCAGTTGGTCCAAATGTTGCTGGATGGAGCAGCTGGCAAACTGTACATTGTCCAAATAGATGAAAACAAAGGGCAAACTGTGCAAAACAGAATCCATCAATCGCTGAAAGGCACGGGCAGCACCTTTAAGCCCAAAGGGCATGTGCTTGATAGGGGGACCATTAGCTGTGTTTAAGAGAGGGCTGCAGCTTTCTGCCAGTCCACAAGCCGATGTAAAGGTTCTTCTGTGACCCGGAATCCACCAAGAACCGTCTCCATGACCTTGAGTCTTCGATAAACAGCATTCTCTCCCTGTTCCTGACAGCCACGGCTGCTATCAAGGGTTGGCGGGTCAGTTTCCCTGTAGCCTAAAACTGCAAGGTGGGAGGAAACGCCAGGTTTTGGTGCCAAAATGCTGCTGTTAAAAACAATTGTGTCTCGGCCACCATCATCCCGAGGGCACAGGCAGAAGATCTACCGTAGTCTCAGGCATCTCCGCTTGGGCCACGAAGGACCTAGTATCCAAGAGGATGCAATCAGCTTCTTCGGCCAATGAGTTGCAATCCCTCTGCTTCAGCAGCAGGGAATAGGTGAGGCCAGACAGCACTGGGGCCGGGAGCTGGCCACCATTGTTGGAATCAAGCAGAGACAACATGATTTCTATGAGCTCCAGAGAGGTGCTGTCACCCAATCCAGCGGGGGATAGGAGCTGTTCTGCCAGTTCAGCATCGGAGAGGGTGTAGCGCCGTTGTAGCAGCTGCTTCAGAGAGTCATTCCTCCAAAGCAGGGTTTCTCAACCCTGGTCCTCAGCGCCCCACTGCCCTGCATGCTTTCCATGTCTCTGCTTCAGCACGTGGCTGCAGAAGCCTGTTAATCACTAACTCATTTGTGTCAGGTGTGTGGCAGCAGGGAAACACTGGTGTTTGAAAGGGCAACATGGAAAACATGCAGGGCAGGGGGGCGCTGAGGACCAGGGTTGAGAAACACTGCTCCAAAGGATCCATCAAAGCAACCAAACTGTGGTATTTTGTGTCTTTGGCATCCCACGCATGTCAAATTCCCCTTCAATGTGGAGAAGCCAAAAGTGAGAATCGTGTTGCCAAAAATCTTAACATCAACGACAGAAGAAAGCTGCTGGGCTGGCGGTGCAGCTGGTGCAGCTATGTTCTCATTTGCAGACATGTTCATTCACGGGGTCACCAATGTGGAGGAATACTATGACAACACCGTAGTTGGGTTTGTTCACATCCTCAACTTCAGCTGACCTCAGGAGAAAAAACAAGAGAACACACCCTCACAGGACATGCCTCCAAAATATACATGCAACATCCTTTTGTCTGGGCGTGAGTGGAGCCCCCTGGTGGTCCGCCACATCAGGACCTTTAGAAAAAAAGACAATTTATAGTTTTTGAGAAATATCTACAGAAGAGGATTAGAACACGTGAATAAAAGTTATTTTTCTTCTCAGACTTCTGAGATAATAGCTACCATAAGGGACAACAAAAACACATTTTTGATTCTATTGTTACTTTTTAGAATTAAGGAGAGTGTAGATATGTTATCTAGGGGATGGGACAGTAACTGTGGCTCCAGAGCTGCTGGTTGCAGACCCATGCTCTGAGATGTCTCAGGTGCTCAGGTCCAGGTCCAGGTGATGATGTCAGTGGCTGAGTCAACTCCCACGTCTGCAGTGATTTCTTCACGTCAAATTTAAAGTGATCCAATTCGACTTCAGCACCCCCCCCCCCCCCCCCCCCCCCCAACCTGAGCAGGTGAAGGAAGCAGGTACCTGAACTAGGATTCATTTGACAATTAAACTCACTGAGATGATCTTCATAATCACAGCTGTGTGTGTGTGTGTGTGTGTGTGTGTGTGTTTCAGATTAGTATCTTCCTGAAGTGTGAGGTCTGATTTAATCTGCAGGTTGCAGTAAACAGATGCAGTGATCCAGCCAGCGTGACCTCGGTGTTCCCTGCCAGTGTTACACAACAATCTTAGGAGATTAACACTTAACACGCACACACACATGCACGCGCGCACACACACATGCACACGCACACACAATCATCATCGGTTTCTCTAATGGCAGACCTCCTGGACCCGCACCCACTTTGTGCGCAATGTGGTTAGGAGTGATGTCATAGTTCCTGTGAGGTCATGAGCTTCTGCTTGTTTTCTGCTCTAGTTCTCACAGCAGAGAACACCTTTGACATCATTACATACACACACACACACACACACACACACACACACACACACACACACACACACACACTTAATTTTATGAATGTTAATACTGACGCATGAATTACCATCACTAGGCACCTGCTGCCTCCACCCACCGGAGCATTTAGACGTTTCTCGTCGTTGTTCCTGCTGTTTTTTATGGCAGACTCATGACCACAAAATTTATTTCAATTCACTCAAAAATTATTTTAAAAAGCTGTTTAAATGCTTTTTGTGGTGGAAAACTTTTGTTGTGAAGATATTTGAAAAAAAAGTCAATTGATTAAATGTATGAATGACTTTCCATACATGGTTGCTTTTAGGCTTTACTGTAAGTGATATTTTAATCCCACGATGCTCCGAGTCCTAAAGTGACCTTGGGTAAAGTTATCCATCCGTCAGTTCTGGACCGCAGCAGAGGGAACCGCCTGGTTCTGAACGACCCAGAAAGCCAAACTGCTGCTCAGATCTGCTTTATTTTGGGAGGAATTTCAGCCCAGATTCAAAGGTTTGTTGTGGAGCAAGTGTGAAAAGCCGACACCAACACAAACACTGCGACTCCAAAATGCCACGGGACCTTTTCAGAGGCTTAGAGCTGCTGAGCAGAACCAGAGCTCAGACAGCAGCAGGTCCATTAAGCTTCCAGAGAAAACCGTTGGTTTGTTGGAAATCTGCGGAACAAAACCACGGATTATCCTCCTGGAGAGGAAATGAAATTCTTTAGACCTTAAGTGACACAAAAACCACCAAAGACTAAAACTGAAGCTGGAAATTTAAAATTTATCACTTTAATATTGTTATTAGGAAAAATGATGCTTTTATGTTTCATAAATGTAAAAGTTAGTTAAAGTATCTCAAACTTTAACTTCACTTCATTCTGCGTTCACTGTTCCTGGGAAAAATGAGTTTCAACTCTTGTGCATGTTTAATCACCAGCGTGTAATTCAAAATGACACATTTAGATTTTCATTCAAGCATTATGGAATTATTCATCCATCATTTATTCACCATTATGGAAACCAAACAGAGTGCATAAGAAATAATTTTTAACTTTAGCCTCTAAAACAAAAGTAAAAAAGACAAATGAGTTAAAATATTTCATTTGTTGATGAAATCTTTAAATGCTGTTTTTCTTAGAACTTTATTTTGTTTAGAGACGATCATTACTGATCATGTTTTATAAAATGTAAAATATACGTTGATGTCCGGATCCAAACAACCTTTATATTTGTTTTAATTACACTGGTCTAACCTATCTGTGAACAACTCGTGGACCAATCAGAGCTCAGTATGAGACTTAAATCATCTCACGTCGCCATGACAACTGCATGCATCTGGAGCCCAAAAACTTTAAAGCAGACATAAAAGTGAAACATAAAGGTGGGTAAAGCTTGCTATGATTCTCTAAACTGATCAATTTTCTATAAAATTCTCAGATTAAAAACTTGAAATTATTTTTCTAATTTCAGGATGAAACCCGTGAACTCGTCAGCTGCTTGGATGAGGTTCCCTCAGAGTTTAATCAGATAAACCCAGTGATCCATGAGAACCGCTCTGAACCGGAGCCCGATATTGTGTTTCTGTGGTCCGTGTGATCGGGGTCACGGGTCCGCTGGCCGCCTCACACGTCAGGACGCCTCGCTTTGTCCTCCTGACCCTCACAGCAAGGCAGGTGAGGGCATGAGGGCGGCGGATCATCGACCCAAAGAGCCACGTGGTTCTGAGGGACAAAGTAATGAACTGTCGCTGCCAGAACCTTCAGCTCCATCATGTCTGTGATGTAAACGGGTCAGAAGCTGATGCTGGAGACAATGGGCTGACTGAACTTCAGAACCCCAAAGCTAAAAAAGATCTCTTCTGTTTCAGTTTTGTCACTAAAGTGTTTCAGATCAGCGAACGTCACCATCAGTCAGAGATAACCAAGCTGACCCAACCTGTATGAACGTGTTCTTTATAAAGCTGAGTTCAGCTGCACCAGAACCTGCCTGATAACATGAAGCAGATCAAAGATCTCAACAAGCAACACATCATGCTTGGTTCTGAACAAATTCGAGAACAAAAGAACATCTAAAGCTCCGCAGGCTGTAGGTGACGTCACTCAAAGTGGGTGGAGTCTTCAAAGTTTTGATTGTTGATGAGCTCAGGAGGTGGAGCGGGTGGTGCAGTAATCAGAAGGTTGTAGAATTGATCCCGCCAGAGAGCTCTCGTGTCCTTGGGCAAGACACTTAAAGTGACTGTCCGGAGTATTTCTTTTTGGCACCATCTAGTGGCTGACAAGCATATCACACCAAGAGTCGTTCGACTCGGTAATTTAAGGTGGCGACTGCACGTTTCTTGTTTATGAATGTGCTTCTGTAGCCGACAAACAGAACTAAAACACGTTGTTTTACAATTATTATTCTCATGTCATGTTGTGTTTATATTTTAAAGATTTACCAGACAGACCAGGACTTACCTGGTCCTTGAAGGCCACAGTGGCTGCATGTTTTCTACGTGTCCCTGCTCAGATACACTCGATTCTATATCAAGTTGGGATTCTTATTCTAACACCTTTGTTTACCTTCTGCTAACAAGTTTCTGCTCCTCCTGAGACCAGGGCCGGATTATGATTGCAAGGGCCCCTGGGCACAAAGTGCCCAAAGACCCCCCCCACCCCCTTCCTCTTTACTCCACAACATCCCTCACCCCACCCCCACAGGAACACTGGCCAGCCAGACACTCTTCCTCCTTGACCTTAAAGCATCAGATACTAAATGGGAAGTAAACGTCGTGAAAACGCTTTCCTTCTACATAATAAATAAATAATAATAATTTGATATTACTATGTTTATTGTAGAAATCTAGTTTCTTGGACCATAAAATCTGCTGGAAATCCAAAATAAAGTTAGATAAAATCTGGAAGACGTTTGCAGCATTTGGTAAAACATGTTACGTGCTTAATTACAAGGCTCCGCTCCTGCTATATCCATCTATAATGTTACCTTATATTACTAATGGTGTGGCGGTTTGGGGTAACGCTATAAAAGCCATTATTTTTATTTCAAAAGAGAGAAACCACAACAGTTCACACTTTGGGTTTCTGGGAGCACACAAACTCAACGTTTTGGAGGGGGGCCTCCAAGTCCATTTTGCCTTGGGCCCCCAAATGCCTTGAACTGGCCCTGGGAGTGTTGTTAATTTAAAAAAATTGCTTTTGGGGCAAATTTGCTTGAACGATTAAAATGCGATTAATCAAGATTAATTAATTACAAAGCCTCTAATTAATTAGATTAATTTTTTAATCGAGTCTCATTTTTAATATGTTTTGCTGCTCGTATGGTGGGTCCCATAGTGTTTTCATGTATTACAGCTAAGAATAAATCGGAAGGCGTAGACCGTCCAAACTCACAGCAGCAAACCTCTGCTCCTCCTAGCTGTGGATGGAGGAGAAGGATCGTATAGGACACGTCCTCACAAGGATGCTGAATGTAGTCACAACAAGAACACCCTGATGGAAGACCAGTCCAATATGGCTGAATTCAGACCATTCTAAAATGAACACACAGCTCAGGAGAACTAAAGCCAAGTCTTCTTTTAATCCCAGCCTCTTGTCAGCCTACAAACGCCCCATCGATGGTGTTTGACTGGTTTTCAACAGAAAACCAGCATGGCACCAAAATCAGAATAAAAAAACAATAATAATAACAAAAATAATAAATCATATCCCAACAAGCAGGTTTGTGTTTTAGCCACTGGGTTAAAAACAGCAGCAGCTGCGACTGGAATAAGATGGTCCAGTTTACTTTTTCAACCACAAATCTTTTATACTTCTTATCCAAAACGTAAAGGAGCTGTTTTCCTATGACTTCTTTACCTTTGTGCTGTTTAAAACAACCTGTAGAGAATAAACGAGCCGCTGGAGTCAGAAAACTCTTCACAGAATGAGGTCGTTTCATTTCTAATCAATGAGGGAAACGCTTCAATTCATTTTTCTGTTCTTGTAATAAAGTAAATGTATCAAACGTAACGTTTTAAATGAAGTTTAGCTCTGAATGAAACATTTATCTTGAGAGAATCGTTCTGCTCCTGATGCTTCTCTAAGGTAAAAACACATTCTGAGTTGACTTTTTTATTTCTTTGCTGCCTCAAACTGGGTTTTCCTGCTGGGAGGACGCTGCTCCCAGTATCATTAAATAACCCTAGAAGCCTCCTGCTGCCCGACCCAAGACCAGAACTCACACTTCACCCAAAGTTTCTGTTTCTGTCCAGCTGGGAGTAAAAGTTCCAGCATGGGTTCGGATCTGGAACAGGAAGTGGATCGGCTCCCTTAGGGTCAATACTGTCTGTTCTGTGGTGCTGTAGGGTTGCCGGTTCCAAACCGGAGCGGGGCCGTTGAGCCTCCAAATGAGGTTCTGTAGCTCTGAGAGGAGGGAAGTCCCAGTCCAAACCCAGCTCCCAGACCCTGGACACCCAGTCCCATCCCTGTCCCAGGCTGCACCTGACCCTGACCCAGCATCCCCGCGTATGGCGCCGCTCCGTAGGACAGACCCAGTCCTCCGTAGGGCCGATGGGCGGGATGACCCGGAGCGGGCAGCACCAGCGGCTGAACGTTCCTCCCCGGAGTGTCGAAGGAGAACTCAGGAGGGGGGCTGCTGGGTTTGGAGGGGGTGGAGGTGAGTGGGTCAAGGTCTCCCATTCCTGAGGGGAGCAGAACTGGAGGGAATGAGGAGGAGGAGAAGGAGGCGTAACCTTCAGGAGGAACCAGAGGAGGCGCAGCAGACGGGGAGGTCAGGGCGCTGGTGAGAAGAGGCCTGCTCCAGTCGTCTTTGAAGATCTGAACCGTCAGCGTGGAGACGAGCGGCAGCAGCCGGTTGGTGACGTGAGCCAGAACCAGCTGCTCGTTGGCGTCACGGCGGATCCGAACGTGGGCGGAACCGGCCTGAAACAGAACCACACGTGGAACGTTAACCTTTAAAACAAATACGGCAGAATTAAGGCGGGAAGGACAAACGGTCAAGGGCCTGTATTTGATATAGTGCCTTCCTAGGGTTCTACAACCCCCCAAGGCCCTTTACAACACAATCAGTCATTCACTCACTCACACACACACACACACACACACACACTGCAGCCACAGCTGTGGTTTCTGGAGGGAAGGAGCTGGACCTCCAGATGGACGTTTGGATGAATTTAAGAAATCTGAAGAGAAGAAAGGACTTTTTGAGCAGAGAGCAGAAAACAACAATTAATGCTCTCAAATCCACAAAACACACTCCTGTTTAAAGGCAGGATATTAATCCCTTAGACTGGGACCAAGTTTTAATTATGCTTCAACACGCCTGCTTCAACACAACAGGGAACCCCAAAGTAGCAACATTCAGATAAAACCCTGGGAAAGAACAACTTTAAGCTGATTACCATGGAAACAGAAAAGAACACGCATCTAAAACTCACCACCGTTAAATGCTTGTTTCTCTAATCAACCTTTATCTTCTAAACCTGACCTAAAAGAACCCCAGGGGACGCCTGTGTTCCTGGTTTTCCTGTCCTTGTGGGACCACGGAGACGTGGAAGAGACAGAACCTCACACAGAAGCACAGAGCGAGCGAGCGAGTCGGCCCGGAGCGCTGAGTGCAGTCACAGGGTCAAATCGGTTTGGACAGCTGCTCGGCTCGCAGTGGGCCAACAACCAACGCCTGGGTAAGTGCAGCAGCATCACACACGGCGACAGGCCGGGGCATCCATAACACACACAAACCAGAAAAACGGCAGCAGCGTAAACAAAGGTAAACAAAGAGCGCTGCTCCCCCGCAGGCTGCAGGAGGAACTGCAGCTCCTCCATCGTCTCCCAGCAGATTCATCTGGAGCTAAAAAACAGCTTTTCTCCTCTTTAATGATCAGACGTGTGATTTAATGTCTTTACTGGACATTTTTCATAACTGGCTGCTTATCCAACAAAGATTTTTACAAGTTTGAGCGTATAAAACAAAATGTTAATCAGTCATTTTTTTACCTAATTTTACATGTACTGCTTTAATAACTCATGTTCTCACTTCCTGTAAATATAATAATCTGTAGTTTACTACACATGGTAAATTTGCTTTTTTCATATTTATTGTTCTTGTGAAGCAGCGTTGTTAAATGGTAAATGGCCTGTATTTGTATAGCGCCTTCTTAGGGTTCTACAACCCCCCAAGGCGCTTCACAACACAATCAGTCATCCACCCATTCACACACACATTCACACGCTGGTGGGGATGAGCTACAACGTAGCTACAGCTGCCCTGGGGCGCACTGACAGAGGCGAGGCTGCCGAGCACTGGCGCCACCAGTCCCTCCGACCACCACCAGCAGGCAAGGCGGGTTAAGTGTCTTGCCCAAGGACACACAGCAGCATTCTCTGGCCGGAGCCGGGATCGAACCTGCAACCTTCCGATTACTGGACAACCCACTCTACCTCCTGAGCTACTGCTGCCCTTGTTACCCCTACATATCCTCACGGAGGGACAATAAAGGATGTTTCTATTCTAAACTGAGCAGAAACATGACAAGTAAAGCTGAACCACTTCACACTGATTATCATGCGTTACTGGAGGAAACTTCAGGATCAAGTAAATTA
The DNA here is from genome assembly GCA_006937985.1 of Aphyosemion australe. NCBI lineage: Eukaryota > Metazoa > Chordata > Actinopteri > Cyprinodontiformes > Nothobranchiidae > Aphyosemion > Aphyosemion australe. Next base: position 5,684,617 of record SSNS01000003.1, on the reverse strand, counting down.
AACCCATTTCTGCAGAGACACGAGAGTATCTGGACCTCTTAAACATGCGAGTCCCGATGCTCCGGTCTGATAGAGGATGAAGAGGTGGGAACGTGATGAAGGACAGAGAGACGGTGCAAGCAGAAAACCACCTTGGTAGTGTGACTGTCCAGAAGGATAATATTCTGATTTGGTTTCTTTTTCTTACATAAGACACATTAACAATAATGAAGCAGAAGACAATGTACCAGAGATCCAAACCCGACGGTCCAGAAGTGCTCGTTGCGAACCTCCAGAACTCCGTCCAGGGTGGACACCTGATTGGACACAAAGGCAGAATGTGTCTGTCTGACCCTGTCTTCAAAACTTCAAACATCATTGGTTTGACCTCACCTCTCGGAGCAGTTTGTCCAGCTGACCAATCACGTGAGAGGGCGTGGTCTGCGCACAACAAACGCAATAAAACCTCAATCATCACACCGTGTCAACATGAGGGTCAAAGGTCAACGCTCAGCTCACCTGCAGCAGAACTTTACCGCTGTACACGCTCATTGGGTACATGGTGCCAAAGGTCATGAGGGCAATGGCGACGGCCGATGCTGTGTCCACTGCGTTGTAGTTACTACACACACACACACACACAGATGAGTCAAACTGGGCCAATAATAACTAACGATGATTGCTCCTGTCTGGTTATCGTTAGTTTCGGGGGGGGTGGGGGTGGGGGGGGGGTGCAGTGTTGGTTATGCAGCAAAGAATTGTGAAAGTGGTGTTGTCACTACACAGTGTCCAACGTGTAGGGAAATTATAGGCAACTAGCAGGACATCCCCAATAAGGGAGTGGTTTTGCAGATGGTGACCACAGACCACTTCTCAGTTCCTCTGCTTTCTGGCTGATGTTTTGGTCACTTTTGAAAGCTGGCGGTGCTTTCACTCTAGTGGTAGCATGACATGAGACGGAGTCTACAACCCACACAAGTGGCTCAGGAAGTGCAGCTCATCCAGGATGGCACATCAATGCGAGCTGTGGCAAGAAGGTTTGCTGTGTCTGTCAGCGTAGTGTCCAGAGCATGGAGGCACTACCAGGAGACAGGCCAGTACATCAAGAGATGCAGAGGAGGCCATAGGAGGGCAACAACCCAGCAGCAGGACCACTACCTCTGCCTTTGAGCAAGGAGGAACAGGAGGAGCAGTGCCAGAGCCCTGCAGAATGACCTCCAGCGGGCCACAAATGTGCATGTGTCTGCTCAAACGGTCAGAAACAGACTCCATGAGGGTGGTATGAGGGCCCGACGTCCACAGGTGGGGGTTGTGCTTACAGCCCAACATCATGCAGGACGTTTGGCATTTGCCAGAGAACACCAAGATTAGCAAATTCACCACTGGCGCCCTGTGCTCTCCACAGATGAAAGCAGGTTCACACTGAGCACATGAGAGACGTGACAGAGTCTGGAGACGCCGTGGAGAACGTTCTGCTGCCTGCAACATCCTCCAGCAAGACCGGTCAGTGGGTCAGTAATGGTGTGGAGTGGCATTTCTTTGGGGGGCCGCACAGCCCTCCATGTGCTCACCAGAGGTAGCCTGACTGTCATTAGGTACCGAGATGAGATCCTCAGACCCCTTGTGAGACCATATGCTGGTGCGGTTGGCCCTGGGTTCCTCCTAATGCAAGACAATGCTAGACCTCATGTGGCTAGAGTGTGTCAGCAGTTCCTGCAAGATGAAGGCATTGATGCTATTGTAATGGAAAAAATGTCATTCTTCTATTTACTTTTATTTAATACAATTCTACAGTGAGACGATATTTCTGGGATCAGAGAAGTTGGGGGTTATAGTTATTAATGTTCTGTCTCACAATGGCTTGGCCACAGCATGGTGGAATAATTTTACTTTGTCTCATCTTTTACCCTGTTACTCTTGTTCTTCATGTTTTACATTCCAAAGGAATGTTCCTCTCCCAGATAACACTGTCCTTTGTTTGTGCTCACCCTTGGGCGGGTCAAGGGGGATAAATAGAGTGAAGAATCTCTGCTCAGGAGGACACACTGCTGAGACTGCTTTGGGAAGGGTCTCTGTTGGTTGTCTCCTCATTCTCATATTGCAATATTGGAATTAAAACCTTTTGATTGAATTATGGACTGTTTTCTCATTGCGTTATTAAAATTTTTCCATGACACTATGGACTGGCCCGCCCGTTCCCCAGACCTGAATCCAACTGAGCACATCTGGGACATCATGTCTCCTCCATCCACCAACGCCACGTTGCACCACAGACTGTCCAGGAGTTGGTGGATGCTTTAGTCCAGGTCAGGGAGGAGATCCCTCAGGAGACCATCCACCACCTCATCAGGAGCATGCCCAGGCGTTGTAGGGAGGTCATACAGACACGTGGAGGCCACACCCACTACTGAGCCTCATTCTGACTTGTTTTAAGGACATTACATCAAAGCTGTATCAGCCTGTAGTGTTTTTACACTTTAGTTTTGAGTGTGGCTCCAAATCCAGACCTCCATGGGTTGATAAATCTGATTTCCATTGATCATTTTTGTGTGATTTTGTTGTCAGCACATTCAGCTATGTAAAGAACAAAGTACTTAATTAGAATATTTCAGTCATTCAGATCTAGGATGTCTTAGTTTTGTGTTCCCTTTAGTTTTTGGAGCAGTGTGTAGGTTTATAATATCGATAAATATTGGGCTTCGATATCTGCCAGAATGATCATATCGAAGAGGGGCACATTTACAGCTAAATACAGATGTAACTTAGACGTTTAAACCCCAATCATTAAAACAAATCAGCGTCTCTGGTGTGGGAGCAGGATCTCCTCACCCTCACACTAATCCTTACTTGATTTCTATCAGCATGTAGGTGATGCTGAGTGACAGGGCTCCTGCCAGGTTAATCAGGACGAACGGGTTCATCCGGGGAAGCAGGATGCTGCTCAGGCCTGGAACGATGCCGCACAAACTAAACACACACACACACACGATCAGTAAACACATCCAGCTTTCCTGCTTAAAACAAGAAGAAAAAGGACAATAAATGTTTATTAGAAGCTTTTAACAGTAAAACAAAAGAAACCAGATGACTAATGGTGGACAATGAAACTGACTCTAGTCATAAATACACACAAACACTCCTGAGCCAGATCGGTTAAACACACAAACTCAAATATCAAAACTACATTAAAGTGAGTGCTAATCCTCTCAGCAGCTAAAACTTTAGTAGATTATTTAGAAGATGAACTAAAAGAGCTTCAGAGCTGATCTGGTGAATTATTCTCCTTCTAAATGGTGGAAAAGATCCTAAAGGCCTTCAGACAGTTCACCACTCATCAATAAATCACAAAACATAGATGACTGCTGTCTGATTAAAACCGTGCTGTTTATAAACCAATGAAACGAACGAGCGTCGGTAATAAAGAGACTCTTTTAGCTCCATATGTTCAGATGAAATCTTTATTCTTGTCCCTCCTCAATGGTCTCCAGAGGACAACCTGTGGAGCTGGTAATGGTTGGGAGTTTTGCTCAAAGGCACTTCAGCAGAATCCGGTGTTTTAATGAGATCTGACAGCATGATGGGACACGAAGACGGGTTTAGTGACAGCAGCTGGATCTGGAAGTCCAGCCTGGTTTCATCTGGGAGAGTCTAAATAATTATTTTATCCACAGGTTGTGGTCCAGAAACAACCTGAGAACTCTGTAGGCACCTTCTGAAAACTAGCATGAATCTGGCCTCATCTACTTACCTCCTGCTGGTCTGTTGAGAAATGAATCAGTTAAGATGTTGTTCTAAACCAGTAGCTGCACACACACACACACACACACACACAAACACACACACGCACGCACAATGAGACACAAACACACACACACACACGCACAATGAGACACAAACACACACACAAACACAAAGACACAAACACACACACACAAAATGAGACACAAACACACACACACGCACAATGAGACACACACACACAAACACACACAGACACCTGCGCACACACACACACTTTCATGGACTTGTCTGTTTTTTTGCAAACATTAATTTGTCTCCATTTTAATTTGAATGATTTTGTTTGTTTTCTAATATTTTTTATTAATTTACTTTAAAAAGCGGCTGCAGGGAAAAACAATCATCTAGAGACACCTGCAGGTGCAGTATGGGTGTCTAGACCGGCCCGCTGCTCCAGGGACAGATTACAGCTCAGGGTCAGTGAAAGCATCTCTGGGCCGATCAGAACCGAGTGTCAGATTAAATCTGATGAGTCAAACGCCAGCGCTGAGGGGCGTCCTCAGTCCAAGGCGTTGAACGCTGTCACAAACACGAAGCAGAGCTCTCAGACGGGAGCCGTGGGGGGTCCAGATCACACAGTGTTTAAAAACAAAACCGCAGACGTTAACGTTGAATTAAATCAAACGGGTCGCACCGGCGGGGGCTGGGCCAGAAGAAACCAGGAGGTTTTAGATGTTTCAGGCCAACATGGACGCCAGAGATCAAGAAGAGAAGAGGAAACGATTTTTTATATAACACCTCTCTAGATAAAATCATGAGGAGCTTCACAAGAACAAAAAATAAAAATGATCAAAACATATATCAAGAAGATGGTTCAGATCTTCTAACCACAGCTGATCCTGAAGCTTGTTTCTTACGGTGGCTGAGACATTCAAAACACATTTACATTTTAAATAACACGTTAACAAAAACCCAACATATTAAAGACTTTTACCAGCGCCAAGACACAAGAGTCAAACTAAAACATTATGCAGGAAGCCACGCACGGGTTTCAGGACGTTTCTGCTAAAGCTGATACATGAACAAAGTTTTATCATGTGGAGAACGCTTCAGCCACTTTGTGTGCTTTGTGTGACGATTTCTGGAGCTTTTACTGGACCCAGAGCATTCGTAGGAGTGACTTTATCTTGTTTTGGATTCATATTTTAGTTTCACACTAGGATATTTGTCTTGGCACTTGTGTTTAATATTTTGTAAATGTGTTTCCTAAAGTAAACATTTGTTTAAAAACTCTCATTTGGTTTTGATTCATGTGTGTTGCACTTCTCAGCCATCGTAGATGCTGGTTGTGGTTTTAAAGGACACTTTGCAACTTTTTCATATGTTTAAATCATGTTCTTGAGCCAGTGTCTCTAAAATGACCCTTTACAGGGTTAATGAAAGACCACCCAGCCCCTGTCGCCCCCTGTGGCCAGAATGTTCCACTTGCAACTTCAGAGTGCCGGTCCGGTCTGTTGGGACTAAGAAAAATTTGAGCTTGACCTACGGTGCTGCAGTCTGCTTCCTGCATGTTTTAGATCATGAACACAGCTGATTTGTTTGATTTAGTGATGAACCGCTCCTGTAGACACTAACGAAGGCTGAGGAGACGTTTCAGCAGTTCGATTAAAGGAACTAGAGGCAGGAAAAAGAAACGATGCTCACGAGCGACGCGCCCGGCTCTGCGAGTAACTGCAGCCCAGCACGGGAGCGTGCACAGACGGCTATGTTACACAAACACAAAAATACCATTACCTGACCCTCTTCACACGCTCTCACGCCACACCTCCAATATCTCACGCTGAAAAGGCAACTCCCCGCCGCTCTCACGGACAATATTGCGGCGAAGCAATCCACGCTGCAGCCCTGATCACAGCTAATGCTACTACTGTAGCATGTTCACAGCTAATGCTACTGCACGCTAGCTCTCTCTGAGTCATCGGTGAGGTCAGATCATTGTCATCATCTCTAAACACAACCTATAATGTTTCTTACCTGCTCACTAGGAAATGAGCCATGGCAGCATCCTTTTTGAGTCCCAGATATAGTTGAAGCAGCCTCCATTCGTCAATCACGTATCCGATATAGATTCGGGTCCCTGCCTGTCTTTTACCATATTTGGTTTTTGACTCACGAGATGCCGCTGAATAAACTTCCTTTGTGCCACGCTTGGTCGTTTGCTGGTTGCAGTAGAATCCATTCCCACAGTTCTTCTTTAGGAGTTTGGCGTTTGGCAAGCAACTTAAGGTGCAATAGCGCCACCTACCGATCGGCAGTGTCAAACACATTTTCTTTCTGTTTTGAAGCTGTCGTGAACGCGCAAGCAGTGTCAATTGACGCCACATCCGTAGGGCAGCGCGGGAAATTCGTGACCGAATTGCAGCGCATTTTGCAGCAAACAGCCTGTTCAAGAAAATGGAACGATACATGGGTGGCCTCATTCTTTTTGGTTTATAATGCTTCATCAGCCATTAGCTTTGAAAAAATGAACATACATGTTTAATTTTTTACAGATTTTTAAAAGATCCTGCCCCATGTTCCTTTAAAGGAAAAGTTCACTTTTTTAGACATTAAGTTCTATGTGTTCCTTCGCCCACCCAGTGCTCTGTAAACTTTGACCCATTTCACACACACCCCCCTGCTCAGAGATTCTCAGGGGAGAAGTGATTCATAAACGTAGTTCTGGCTAGTTTCGGGGGCGATGTATCTGCGCCGTTTAGCCTCACAAAAGGATTTGCCTCTGAAAGCATGGCTAATTTACATCTCAGAAACAAAGCAGATGAATTTACGTCACCTTACAACGGGACTACTTTTTGTCATTCGTATCCTTGCGCCGCTCACCGTGGAGATAGAACGGCGTCGCGTCTGGCTGCTAATCCTAGCTGTATGAGTGAAACAACAACTTCTAAAGTCACTTAAAAGTAGTTGTTCTTAAATATATCGAGCCATGGTGCATACCTGCAGGTTCCCGGGTTGTAACAATAAGGATGTTACAGGATCACCTTTTCGGTTTGACACTTTTCCTGCTAAGGACGTTTCTCTAAGGCATCAGTGGCTTTTAGCAATCGGCTACTCCAAGGATACTCGGCTGGAACGAGTCAAAACCTTTCGTTTGTGCAGTGCACACTTCAAAGAGGATGATTACATCAGGAAAAAGTTCGGGAAAAGTGAAAGACTGTTTTTGAAGAGTTCGGCCGTACTAGAAATCTGGGTAAGTTTTGTTTTTAAAAAATTATTTATTCCGCTATGTCTGCTGTATTTATGCAATCATCTTCGCATTTTAGCGCATTATTTATGCAATCATCTTTACACCGATGGTTGATCATAGACTGCAGTAGCTTTGTCAACAATCTGTGTTGATGTGTGTGTTTTGTGTAGCAAATGCAGCTCTTCATCCGTGTACTCTGGCTCATAAAGATATCCTTTTGACTTGGGAGTAAAATAAATTTCTTCATCTGATTCGTCTGATATAGTGTTAAAATGAGATTCGTCATCAGATGAGACGGAGTCTGACATGTTTTCGGCATTCGGCAGTGAAACAGCTGACATACGCGACACACCATTCAATCTCCGCGGTGAGCGGCGCCGGGATACGAATGACAAAAAGTAGTCCCGTTGTAATGTGACGTCGTAAATTCATCTGCTTTGTTTCTGAGATAAATTAGTCATGCTTTCAGAGGCTAATCCTTTTGTGAGGCTAAACGGCGCAGATACATCGCCCCCAAAAATAGCCAGAACTACGTTTCTGAATCACTTTTCCCCTGAAAATCTCTGGGCAGGGGTGTGTGTGTGAAATGGGTCATAGTTTACAGAGCACTGGGTGGGTGAAGGAAGACATAAAACTTAATGTCTAAAAAAGCGAACTTTTCCTTTAAGGTGTTAAAAAGACGAACGCACAGCAAGGATTTAAGTTTTACTTTTGGTTTCGCCAATGAACACTAGGGGGTGCTAAAAACAAGCCAAAACTGACTAGTGTCCCTTTAGCTGCTGGAGCTGAGTGAGCTTACACAGATGCTACAGATGTTCACAGGGTTGGTTAAAAACGGAGCCCTGAGGGAACTTAACCCAACTGTTGGAGGCTCCTTTTCCATCCTGCTGATCTCTTACATGCTTTTATTATACAACACTGGACCCATCAGGTTTGATACCGCTTGCCTTTACAGGAGAGAAAGAGGTTAGTTGAAATAAAACAGAAAACCGATTTATTTAATAAAAGTTTGTTTTGTTTAGTAAAACAAAAAACAAAACTTAGTTTCTGTTTGACTTTCTCTAATAAACAAACTAAACATGATTGAAGGATGATCCTGTAGGCTTTTTAATCTGCTGATGCTCGTGTGTGTGTGTCTATGTTTGTGTATGTGCGTGTATGTGTGTGCGCTCGAGTGTGTGTGTGTGTGTGCGTGTGTATGTGCGTGTATGTGCTCGTGTGTGTGTGCTTCTGTTGATGTAAACTCTGCTAACAGAGAGCTCAGGATTAAAACCACAACAAACACTTTAATAATCCTTTGGGTCGGCTCCACACTGAGACCAGAAACAAACCAGATAGTCAGAACTTCCATGTTAGAGTAAAACGGACCTTAGAACCTGAACCAGAACACTCTGAGTCTTTGCTTTCCTCCTAAAACATCCGTTTCCTTTTTAGAACTCCCTGTCCTTCCCATTGGCTGCTCTCTCTCTCTCTCTCTCTCTCTCTCTCTCTCTCTCACACACACACACACACACACACACACACACACACACACACACACACACACACACACACACACACACACACACACACACACACACACACACACAAACACACAAACACACCAGCATGGTGAGTCCATTGGAGCAGTGGGTTTATGTAACCCAGTTGGCCCCGAGACTTTGGGTTAAACAGGGACAGCTCGGTACATCACAGGCAGCATCACTGATACGGAGAAAAGCCTTTCCATGTGCTCACACACACATACAGAAAACACCCCCCCCCCACACACACACACACACACACCACAGAGTGGAAACTAGGCTGGGACGTCCTGTTCACTTCTGTCCTCTCAGCCAATCACTTCTCAGTTCTGTTGCACAACTCTTCAGGCTGTCGCCTCATGTAACCTGCACCCACTGAGTGTGTGTTTGTGTGTGTGTTGTTGTGTGTGTGTGTGTGTGTGTGTTCACATTAAAGACGTCACCAGTTTCAGATGTGGGAATGAGCAGTAAGATGTAAAATTCATCAGATTGGTCAGAACTGAGCTGCGGGCCGATTTGGACAATAGGTTAGCAGGATGGATTCAATCCGAAGAACTCCAGAACATTTAAACAACTCCCACACAGATCTGCATTATATAGAACTAGTCCTGTATCAGTCTATGATGATTATACATGTGTTTCTATGCTTCCACCCTAAATGGTTGCAGGAAGTTTCAAACCTCTGTTTTAAAATGGTAATAATTTATTAAGCTTTAAAAGAATGTTTCAGCCATGCTGAAGTGTGTTTGTGTAAAAGTTATAAATAATTCCCATTTTAACACTGTAGACAACTTCCAGAATGGCCTTTGTTCAGAGAAATAGAGTTTACGTCCTTCAGGGTAGATGAACTAACAGCTAATCTGAAGCTAGTCTGAGCCAACAGTTAGGAGTACGAGGACAACATCTGGAATAGAACCGTACTCCGTTAAATCATGGCAGCAAGCACTGCTTTATAATACACTTAAAAAAACAACCCAAAATAAAGTATAAATATAGTCTAGTTTTCCCTAAAAATTAATTAAATGCATTTAAATTGTAAAATATTAGGTCCACTTTTAATGTCACTGTGTCTCTTTTATCAATCTGTCTTGGAAATTGATAAAATACCAGCATTGTTGCTTGTAAATAATAAAGTGGTATAGTGAAGAGTCCGAAAAAAATAAATACAGCCATCAAATTTTACAGGTTACACACAATTATCTACAATAACAGACACCTTTATATTTATTTATTTAGACCTAATTATTTGTATTTTAAGTATAAAAACACTACAGTTATGAGCTTTTTCCTCTGCCATTTTCTGTTTGGGGTATAACGGTCTGCGACACAGTGCATTATGGGATAGCTTGCTATCCCAAGTCCGCTGAAGGATGCATTGATGCATCTTCGATACAATGGGCGGAGCAAGAACACATTCGGAAACTTTGAGCATACTTGCCATGATAAGTACTTAGGATTGGAACAGTACTTGGGCCATCGTTGATGACGTTTCACAAGAACATGAGTATGCAAGTTCCCCTATATTGAGAAACAGCCTTTGTCTGAGTCAATGGCTAGTTCGAGCTATTTGCTAGTCTGATCTGATGACTAGCTAATTGCTAGTAAATGGTAAATGGCCTGTATTTGTATAACATCTTTTAGGGTTCTACAACCCCTCAAGGCCCTTAAAAACCCATTCACACCATACACACACACACACACACACACACACACATTTATACGCTGGTGGTGAAAAACTACAATGTAGCCACAGCTGCCCTGGGGCACACTGACAGAATCAAGGCTGCCGAGCACTGGCTCCACCGGTCCCTCCAACCACCACCAGTAGGCAAAGCGAGTCTAGTGCCTTTCCCAAGGACACAACAACTGCAACTGACGGGGCTCAAATCTGCAACCCTTTGGTTACGGTGTAGGCACTTGCCACCGTTGCTCTAGTTTGATTTAACAGCTAATCAGCGATAATGGCTAGTTTGCGTTAACAGTTAGTCTGAGCTAATAGCTGGTCTAAGCTAATTGCTAATCTGCGCTAACAGCTAGTCTGAGCTAACAGCTTGTCTAAGCTAATGGATAGTCTGAGCTAATGCTGCGTTCGATTTACCTCAGAAGTCAGAACTTGGAACTAGGAATGACGTCACCCGAGTTAACAGCGTTCTGGTTACCGTAGTTGGAGAAGTCGGAATTCCAATGTGGCGGCGCCCTCGAAAACTGCTGTTTTGGTAGCTTTCAACGAATACAGACGACTAATAAACAACACTTTTAGTTTGTTCAGCTTAGAGATGCAAGCGCTACATGTATCATTGATTTTAAACGCACTCTTATATGTGTGTCTTGTAAAATAAACACATTTCAACCAAAACTAATAATAACTCTGGTCTTTGCTCTTGCTCTATCACGTTCTCCTTTCTTTTCCTATATTCCTCTGATAAGGGATTTCTAGCTTTCTTTGGTGAATCTGCCGCTGCTACAGCGAGTCTACATTATACAAGTATGGCAAGCCAAAGGGATAAAAAAAAATGCGCATTCTAAACTCGCATTATGTCCGCCAAAACGCTCGTTCAAGACGCGCGTTTTGGCGGACATAATGCTCGCTTTTAGAACACGCGTGTTTTGCCCCCTTTGGCGTCAAAATGTGCGTTCAAGACACGCATTTTGGCGGACATAACGCGCGTTCTAAACGCGAGCTTTTTTATCCCTTTGGCTTGCCATATTCTGCCGTAAAACGACACCCAGTCAGTACTTCCGTCGCTACCCGATGCACAAAAACTGTATAGCGCAGTAAACAGACGTGGGACCCCCGAACACTATCACAGGTATGAAAATGAACATAATAGATAATAATAGTATGACGCAAAAACTTTACAAAAAAGCATAATTTTAAGGTGTAAAACTTGCGGAATGTTGCTTTAAGTGAAAAAAAAATCCTTAAAGAAAGACTGAAGGGATTTTAGATGACTCCTTAATAGAGAAAAATATTGTCAAACTATTTAAGGAACCCGGAGGACTTTTAGATAGCAGGTCTGACCCCTGAGACTGCACTGCATCCAGAACCAACCTGAGACTACTTTGGACAACTATCTGTTAGGAACGTGATTCAGCTGATAAAATTAAACCTGAAACATTTTGGCTTCATGTTGTCTGCAATAAACTCAAAGTTCAAGCCCATTTCTTAAATAATTCTTTTAAATATTTTTGATTTACGTGTTAATTCGTCATGTTTTACAGTTGAGTTTTACCGAGTTACAGCATCAGTTGGATTTTGCTTTTCAAAGCCTTTTTTTCTTTCTGACTAGACAAGAATTTTTTTTTGCAGAAGCTAGAAAACGTTTGCAGTTCTTTGTGTGAAAGACTTTACATCAACAGAATTTAGAATATGATATATTTTGGTGCCAGATATCAGCTGCCAACCACAAATATCAGGTGTCCAGAAACAGGCAGCAGAGGGACATTCGGTCTCACTTTCATGGTGATGCAACACAAACATCCTGATATAACGACCTCTGACCTCACCTGTAATTAGCACCTCATCTTATTCAGGAAACTCCTACTCTAAGCATCATAATATTTGAAAAGATTTTCTTTGTATTTATAAGTCAAAATGCAAATGACGTCTCACAGAATCCACCTGTGCGAGCTAAAACCAGCTGATCTTAACACAACAAACTGAGGTCAGAACCCAGCAGCTGTTTACCTCTGAGAAAAAAACACAAGAAACCAGAAGTGAGCAGATCAATGAGTTACTGAGCAGCAGGCTTTCAGGCTGCTTGAGGTAATGTCTAGTTTTACCTCAACATCTCTGATAACAACGCCACAGATGCTCAGAGGAAGTAAGGCCAACCAGGGTGAAGAGGTCACGGGACCAAACCCTAAGTTCAGAGGCCTTGGACCATCCCCATCTGACCACCAACATCCTCAGATTCTTTGTTAACAAAAGAACAGAAAAAAAATCTATAAAATAATGTATTATTAATTAAACAGGGAAATCAAAACTTATTTTGACTAGAGGCGTTTTTGGACAGCAGAAAATTTTTATGGTTCTTGTAGAGCAGCTGTGGTAGCTCCTACTTCTGAGTAGGAGATGAGGGGAACCCTGGTATAAACCTGTTATAGACAACAGGCTTCAAAACCTAACGCAAACCACTAATGGCCCTTTTTCACCAGCACGGGTCCAATGCTTTCCCATCCATTTTCATACATTTGTGAAGAAGCTCCAGGGAGCCACTAGGGGTCACTAAAAGAGCCGCGGGTTGCCGACCCCTGCCCTAGTGTAAAAGGCATAAAAGTGATAGTAAAGTGCAATAGAGTGATCGCAAGGTCTGTATCCAATTTGAATTCTTCTTTGTCTCTGAGCTCTCACGATTCAGAAAACTCCTGATGTTGACTCTTGTTTGACTCCTTTTGGGGTCGGACGCTCTTTTTATCTTTTTAGCTTCATCAGATAAATGTTTTCTTTCTTTCTTCTGAGGCTCCACCATGATAAACACGTTACAATGAATGCTAACCATCTGTTTTGAGGTGTAAACATGGATTGTCGTAAAGCGTGACTTTGAGACTTCAGGTCAGCGGTCTGGAGAGACTCAAGTTGCAAACGCGGTACTCTGCCATCATGGAGCGGTGGGGGCTGAGAGACACTTCCTTCAGGCTGTAAAGGGTCATTTTAGCACCTACTGGCTCAAGAAAACGATTTAAAAATATGAAAACGTTACTTAGTGCTGCTTTAACGAGATAAAGTTTCCAACTGCTGACATCAAAATTTATTTCATAAGAAGCATGTTTGGTGTGTTCAGAGGAGACAAAGATGGCTAACTGATGATTTTATAATCACAAAACGTAACAAAGGTCATCCACATGCAGTGGTATGAGCCAATCAGGTGAGGTCCCACCTGACAGGTGCCAGTGGAACTCTCTCTCTGTACTTGAGTCTTGATCTAAAGCTTATGTCCTCTGGATTTTCTTTGTGTTCCTGCATCACTGTAGTCCTCAGGAAACAAGAAAAATGATCTTCCAGTCATTTCTGAGAAGCTCGATCAATGAGCTGATCTGTTGGCCTTTAACCCCAAAGACACTAAGTGACCTCTGACCTCAGAGGAGGTCCATCTGGGCCCGTATGGCCACACACCTGGACGTCCAGATGCAGAGGAGGGCTAGTTTTACCAGTTCTGGGTGTTTATGTGTTGAGTCAGTGTAAACAGATCCCTCGTGTTCCTCTTGAAAACTGATATCTGCTGATGAAGGAGGGAGACAGAAAGACAGGACGGCTGAGGGAAACCGGGCCCACGGTCTTACCTCCGACTCAGGTCAGCCACGTGCTCCTGAAGCCAACTGCTGCTCGCCGCTGTGGAGACACAGACACACTCATGTTTAACACCATCAGATCGCTCAATAACACCTGAAGTTCTTCATCACTCGGTGTCAGAACATCTTCTGGGTCGTGAGAAAATGGGACAACACTAAATGACTTTAACTATAGGTTCTGTCAGAGCGACTCTAATACAGGCTGATCTGGCATGATATTATTTTGGGGGCAGCAGTAGCTCAGGAGGTAGAGCAGGTTGTCCAGTAATCGGAAGGTTGTTGGTTTGATCCTGATTCTGCTGTGTCCTTGGGCAAGACACTTAACCCACGTTGCCTGCTGGTGGTGGTCGGAGGGGCTGGTGGCGCCTGCGCTCAGCAGCCTCACCTCTGTCAGCTGTGGCTACATTGTAGCTTATCACCACCAGTGTGTGAATGGATGAATGACTGATTGTGTTGTAAAGCACCTTGGGGGCTTGTAGAACCCTAAGAAGGCGCTATACAAACACAAGCCATTTACTATTTTACTATTTTTTAAGGAACAGAGACATCAGCGGTTTCAAATGGAGACGAGAACAGAAAACATGTTTAAGGCTGAACGATGAGATATTCAGACCCAGCTGTCTCCGTTCACAGTGGTCTCATCAGTCCCTTCAGAGTAGAGCAACAACTTGACTTTAGTTCTGGTTTATTTAGTTGGTAGACCTGACTGAAGTCCTGAAACAGAAGCGAGCGAGGAGCAGTCAGATTCTCCTCCCTTCATGATGATGATAAAATCGGTCCAGAACAAAAAGTTAAGCGCGCTCGCTCGGCTGCATCGTCCCACCTTTAATGTTTGGTGACAAGGCAAGGCCTGAAGGCTCCACGTCGGGTCAAAGGCCCATCACATCCCATCCTGCTCAGGGCTGAGTGTGTGTCAGTCTGTGGGAAAGTGTGTGTGCTCTGTTTGTTTTGCCAGCAGGCTGAGTCAGTCTAAACAAACATTTTAATGGAGTGACTTATTTATGATCCGTGTTGGAGGACGTTTCAGTGTGTCGCTGTTCCTGCACGGCCCCCAGCACACATCAGCCAACTCAGGAACATGTTACATAATGCACTTTAGTGTGTGTGTGTGTGTCTGTGGTTTGAACCCCTCCTCTTTCAAAATGTCAGATGTTAAGTGATGTTGAGACTGTTCTGTACACAACAGACAACTGAAACACACACACACACACACACACACACACACACACACACACACACACACACACAGTGACCTCATGCTTCAGTGGTCTAACTGTTGGAAAACTGGAAAGAGGACATGAAAAGAGGAGAAGAAACTGAAGAACAAGAAAGAAGAGGATTTAAATACCAAACTAAAGAGGAAGAGGGGAAAACAAGTGGACAGGAGAGCAGGAGAAAGAGACAAATGAGGAGTCAAAAAGGGGGAAAAGAGCTTGAGGAAGTAGGAATAAGGAGAAGAAGAAATGAGTGGATGATGAGAAAGGAGGAGAAAAGATGAAGCAACTGCAACTGGATGCTGGTGATGTGAGGACTAGAAAGGGGAGGAGCTAAAGAAATGAGCAACACCAAACTTTTAGAGTAAATCACACACACACACACACACACACACACACACACACACACACACACACACACACACACACACACACACACACACACACACACACACCAAGAGGAGAAGTCATGCTCTTCTATTCAAAACCAGCATATTTACAGATGATTGTCATCAGGAACATCAGATCTTTCAGAAGCATTTCTGATTCAGCATCCAAAGAAAACAAATCTCTGCCTGCAGGTCATTTATCTCCAATAATCCTCCTAAAACCTCACAAACTGTTCTGATCCCCAGAGAGGAGTATTATCAAACCTCCAATGTCCAGATCCCAAACTGGAACCCAAACAACCCACTTTCTGTTTCTTTAAACATGGAATCACAACACAGGATCCAGGGAGGACTCTGTGACGTCAGGACGGATGGAGAACGTTACCTTCTGAGACGTAAACAAAAGGCTTGTTCCTGACGGACAGTAGAGTCAGAAGGTTGAAGAAGAGAGCGACGAAGGTCCCCACCAACAGCCGGCCCCTGGGGATGGGAGAAAAACAATCACAAAGATACAAATAAAAATGTATTCCATTTGCTTGAACTCAGCTTTTTCCTTTAACTTTTGTTTTATTGTAGAAACAATAAACTAGGGATGCTCGATATTGGCTTTTTTACCGATATCCGGTATTGTCTGACTCTTAATTTCCAATACCGATATATACGGTGTCCCCCCTAATAAAAAAATAAGAAAATAAATTGTCAAGGTTACATCTAACATCACATATTTCATATCATGAATGCTAAAGCTTTAAACATGATCTGTGCAAAATGACAACTACTTCAATTTAAGTTAGTAATAGAAAAAAAATTAATTTGTCTCCAACAACAGCTGAATGACGTTCTACTTGAGATAATCCTGACCAACGCTCTGTCATGCCTTTAGGCTACAGATAATTACTAAGTTTGATAAGTTAATAAATAGTACAGGTGAATTAATGATAAAAAGGTTTAAACCTTTTAGGTTTAGAAAACAGATCAAAGTGAGACATCGCTATTGCAAACAATCTTTGTTATATTGTCTGAGCAAAACATGACAGAGTGAGCGCTCTTAACTCAGACCTATCACTGACGTAGTTTCTCTGTGTTTACATCTGACATTTAGGCAGAAACGAACGAAAAAACGCATCATGAACACGCTGGTTTTGATTTATACGTTCGTACCTTGGAGAACATTTGTCTTTGAAACTATCAATTTGTTTAGGGAATGTTTTGTCGTGTGTTAAAGTTATTTAGTTGATAAAATGTAAACAGTGTGAGCGTACAAATGCTAAGTGAGGCTAATCGCTAAGCGAGGCTAATTGCTAAGCGCGACGCTAAGACATCTGTAATAGTCAGCAATGTATTTTTTTTAGTTATGTGATAAAACATTAATGAAGATCTTAATTTAAGAAAAGCAAGCCTTGGGTGAAGATTCTGTTGCGTGTTTGCTGGCTAGCTACACGTAGCTATGTGGCAGATCCTCATTACACAGGGCAAATTACTAAAAATTCACAAGTTGTGCCAAATAAAATATCTCAAAAACTAAAAATTTTGGCATTTTGAGAGAGAGGAGATGAAGCCGAAGAGTTTGATGGGTAATATGTGCATGGTATGTAAAAGTTGGGTCACTATAGGAGTGAAAACCAATACTGATATTTTCCGATATTGCATTTTAAGGCAAATATCGGTAGACCGATAATATCGGACATCCCTACAATAAACCAAAGATTTTTCAAGTTTGCTCCCATCAGCTTATTAGAGCCAAAACATGTCAATGATGTTGAATTTAAAGTTGAAAAGTGAAGAAAAATGTTCAAAAATTACTTCTAGGATGAATTAGAAAAAAACAAAAGTGACCTACAATACCCAAAATGCATTGTGTCAATAAACTACGATACACCCGTAAATAACTTTGTAGAATTCTCAGTAGTTTAGGCTGCAGGAGAATAATAAAAATGATTATGATGATGATGATGATGATGACTATAATAGTATTAATAATTTTTCCTGTGCAGCAGCAGCTGCAGCCAAGACCTCGGTTTCATGCACAGAGGGTGTTGATGTATGGACCATCATCCAATCATTTAGAAGGGGGACCAGTGCTGGATTGGATGAGGTTTTTCCAGGATTGCACATTTCAGAGGCGATTAAAACTTTTTTTTTTGACAAAACATTACATTTATTGGTTGCCATCAGCATGTGAAGAGCATTCCAAGAAATATCGCAAAAAAAATCTCAGCCTGTACCTTTAATGATGGCAACTTAATGGTCCAGGAAACATGTTGGCAAACATTTGTATACGGATTATAAACAACAAAACTAAACCGTTTTTTTCAGTTTCAGATTAGCTGATCTTAGTGCCTCTTTATGAACAATCCATGTAGAAGTCTAAAATCTGGTCTGAGCAATCAGCTGCACAGCATCAGGGCCTCCTCAGAGATCAGATTAAACAGAAAGGGAACATGGGTGATGAGAGCATGGAGACAGGAATCTGGTCTCAGAAACAGGTTCACTAATCTGGTTCATGTGACCAGAGCTGGAGATCAGAAAGGAAATCTGTGTTTTAGTCAAGCAAATCACTGTTAAACTACCAAACGTGTGTGTGTGTGTGTGTGTGAGAAGGGGGGTTGTTTGAATGTGTTTAAATGCCCATGTCAGAGTAAAAACTACCAATAACAAATATCAGTCAGGACTTCATCTTTAAATCTGTCCCTGTTTGTTGGTCTGCCTGACCCAGATGTTTGGGATGTTCTGTACTCACAACAGCTGGCTCTGTGTGCATGTGTGTGCGTGTGTGTGTGTGTGTGTGTGTGTGCGCATGTGTGTGCGTGTGTGTGTGTGTGCATGTGTGTGCGTGATTGTGTGTGTGTGTGTGTGTGCGAGTGTGAGTGCGCGTGTGTTTTCCTCAAGAGACACACAGAAGGATATCATGTCTGTCTATTTTACAACATGATGTGGGAGTCTGTTTGTGTGTGTGTGTGAGAGAGAGAGAGAGAGAGAGAGAAAGAGAAAGATAGATAGAGAGAGAGGGAGAGAGAGAGAGAGAGGGAGAGAGAGAGAGAGAGAGAGAGAGAGAGAGAGAGAGAGAGAGAGAGAGAGAGAGAGAGAGAGAGAGAGAGAGTAGGGATAATACTCACGTATGGACCTCAGGCTGCTCCATGAAGCGCTCCACACTAAGAAAACACAAACAGTCAACATTAATGGCCGGGTGGGACTGCGCTGATCCTGTGTGTGTGTGTGTGTGTGTGTGTGTGTGTGTGTGTGTGTGTGTGTGTGTGTGTGTGTGTGTGTGTGTGTGTGTGTGTGCGTGTGTGTGTGTGTGTGTGAGATGGAGACACATGAAACAAACAAGAGGAGACAAGGAGTGAACAAACTGAGTGAGAAAACAGGAAATACATTTACACACATGAAAAAATGCAACGTGGCACAAACACGGAGTCCATCTCCTTCAACAGACTGGACTACAAACCAGTACAAACAACCAAACCAGTCTCCTCCCAGCAGCCAGATTCTCATCTGGATCAACAGTTCTCTAGACCAGTGATTCCCAACCAGGAGAATGCGTACCCCTAATGGTACGTGAGCACATTACCGGGGTACACGAAAACAATAATATTTATTTTGTTGAGATGATGGATATCAGTCATTCTACAGTATTCGTTGTACCCTGTTAAGAAAAATCAACAATGGGTTGGGATGTGTTATGCTTAATGAATCGCTTAATGAATCCCCAAATCTAGCAAAGGATGGTATAAACAGTATACGGTTAATATGATATAAATTTAGGCCAACCGCGATTGTGCATGTATCTTGTCAAGCTGCGTCAACTGTGGACTAGAGGCAGCTCCAGCGTGGATTAAGCTCACATCATAAATTACGTTAGTGTGCCTTTTTGCGGGCTCTTACAATCACATGATTTCACCCAACCAATTGTTGGAGATCAACATTATCACAGTTCGTATGATGGCACCATTTGACCAATCAGTGCGGGTCTGTGATGCCAAACATTGGTTGCTTCTGTAGAACCGAAAAACTGTGTTCCTGCAGCTGGGACCCCTCCTGTGTTCACAGTCAGATTGCTCAAACTACCGATGGAAAGTTGATGAAAATCTCTCATTACATGGTTTACTAGTTGTACTAGAAAGGATATATGTGCTTTAAGGTTG
This sequence comes from Aphyosemion australe, assembly GCA_006937985.1. NCBI lineage: Eukaryota > Metazoa > Chordata > Actinopteri > Cyprinodontiformes > Nothobranchiidae > Aphyosemion > Aphyosemion australe. Next base: position 5,665,090 of record SSNS01000003.1, on the reverse strand, counting down.
GGCATTTGGACAAATTCATCAACTGTCAGTGAAAGGCTGAGCCCTTCACTTATCACTTTGTTATGAGCCATTTTTATGCCTATGACTTAATCTCATGGATGGAACATTACATGCTTCAAGGTCAAAATAGTGTCAACACTTTTTATGTACATATACATATTATACATGATAAGAAAGCTGGGACTCTTGTCATTCTAATGACATGTGCCCATCAAGGATACACCCCTAACTGCAGACACAATAAACACTTTTGTCAAACAACTCAGAAATTCAAATTTATGTCCAACTCACTATTTAAAGCCTCATTATTGCCAGAATGAAGCCATTTCAAACATAAACAATCATTTTACATCCACAAGGGTCCAATAAAAGTCCTCCAATAACGTAGTTAGTCCACAAAAAAAAACGTACGACCACAATCAAACATAAAAAAAACCTTGATGAGTCTCTTTCTCACTAAACTAATCATAACATGTGTTAGCATTCTCATACTAGCTTCAAACGTTTGATCAGCATTTTACCTTATCCAATAGGCAAAGAGCTCCGCCCTGCTGAGGCAACATTTTGAACTACTGGTCGATAGGGCTTTGGAGCGTGACGTTGCGCAAGGGGGCGCGGCCTGGCCCGCGCCATCTTTGGTGGCCAAACAAAGGACTGGAGAACAAACCGTTAGCACCTTTATGAATAACAGCAATGATTAGGACTTGCTGCATAGTAGGCTGTCATGTTAGGTCGCACGACCAGAAGGTAATAAGCTTGAAAATGGGCTATCTTTGTATTCCTTCCCTGCCTGGAAGCAACGTGAGGGAGCCCGTGTGTCTGACATAACCAAAAGAAGACGACTAACCTGGATAGCAGCTGTGAGACGAGCCGATCTCCAGCTCTCTACCATACCAAATATCTCCTCGTGTGTTCCAGACATTATTCATTCTGGTAAGTTGTAAAGACCCGCTCATATTCCTCCTTCTACCTTTGCTATTTTTGATGCGCTCAGAGGTTTAGTTTTTAGACCCCTGTTAGCTTCTGCAGTCACAGTTGCTACACTTCCTTGGGTCTAAGTATATGTAAACAAATAGTTTTTGTTTTTCTGAAACACTAAAGAAAAGCTCTAGACAACACAATTAATAATGGTGTGAGCTCATAAAAAATTAGAACAAATAACCAGAAGATTGATTTAAAAAACTATATTTATATGAGACAATAATCTTTTTTGCAACACTGCAGGTAAACCTGCCTAAATGGATGAAACAAATCCTGACTGGGTTCCAACGCTCCACAAGGCTCACTCAGAAGTCTCTGCTTCAAACTCAGGCGTCACGAACGACGACTGCAATAAATGAAAAATGAAGCAGGTAAACAACACCCCCCATGCTCTAGCTGTCACATCATTTGCACAGAATTTTTTAATAGCTCTAATATATGTAAATACATTTTTTAATTGTATTTAAGGTTATCATTTGGCTCACACTTATGCACTCATTGTATCTGACGGGTGTTCAGAATGGAGCAGCAGAATGTGAAGGTGAGACCCCGTAGAAAGATTTTATTTGTAAAAATTACATTTATAAAATCCCAATAACACACCCTACTGTCTAATCAGAGCTCCATATAAAAGTTATGACTCTGTATGTCTGTAGAAAGTTTGTAAATGATCACATTTAACGTGTTTATGCGTGTAGGAGTTGGGGTTGGGGGTCCTGGCTTGTCTTGGGGATCCTCAAAGAAAAGATTTTGGGAACCCCTGGAATAGAGATGTGAAGTTTAGGCTAACATTTGCCAAACTGAACAAGTTTTAGCCTTTCTTGTGTTTGCTCATGTTGATTATCTGCGGTGAACTTTATTAATGGGGCTGACTCCAAAGATTTTACGTTGTGGAAGTAAAACAATTTATTAATTTTGAATGGTTTCATTAAAATCTGTCTGGTGGTTAATGAGGCTGCATGGTAGCACAGCTGGTAGCAATGTTTCCTTGCAGCAAGAAGGTTGCAGATTAGAATCTAGGCTGCAGCGTTTCTGAATGGAGTTGGCATGTTGTCCCCATAACTGCATGTAAAGAAGTAATTTTATTTCAATTGTGTGTGTGTGTGTGTGGGGGGGGGGGGGGCACAAATGGCTTGAGTGGTGGTAGGGGGGTCAAGGATGCAAATTTTACACTTATTTCTGGAATATAAGACCAATAGACCTCATTTACATAAAGTTCCACCACAATTAAGTAAAAAAGGTAGACATCATGAATGGATCAAAACTGCCAAAGATAAATAAAAGTGTCCTTTCATCTTTTTCACCTTAGCACTGTTTTCTGAAACTCTCATAAATACATCTGTAACAGGATCAGACACAGATCCTAACATACAAGTTCATCACTGTGGGTAAATAATAAAGACCAGCACGGACCTGGTCTCAAGTGCCGTTACAAATTTGCTTCTAAATGGGTGAAATCGAGAGACAATTGTGTTTTCTTATTTCAGGCAAAGTGCAGCTGAAACTGGATAAAAACATGAACCCTGCATGGATCAAAGCTAAGTAATGCAATTAATAACAAAAGGGAACATTTTTCCTATTAAGCGCCAAGTCTGGATAAAAAAAATAATTGAAATTTTAATCGAATGAGGCAGGAGTAAGACAAAGAATGAGATGGAGACAGAAAACAAAGACAGCAACAAAGAGACAGTTTCAACAGTAAATACAGATTATTGGACCAAAACACCCAATAACAGGTGTGTTTTTACTAATTAACTGACAGAATGTCAGCGTGATGTGACCAGAGATGTTTTACCTTTCCTTCAGGATGAACAACGCGCCCAGCTGGATGAGAACAGTGGAAGCAAAAACAGCCAAAACTTCCAGCCTTTCAAATCTAAACAGGAATTAAGAGAAGAAAAAAAAAATCATCATCACCAACAGGGAGACACGTCCAACATGTTCATCTATCAGAAAACACTGGAACAAAAACAAGAAGAAAACTAAAAAGGTAGCAGCTGTTAAGAATTTTACTTGTTCTTGAAATATTTTTATATTTTCTGTCAACCATCAATTCAGTAAAGACCAGGAGCCTCATTTATAAAACTTTGCATAGAATCCTTCCTAAAACATACTGCTTAAGCTCAGGAAAAAATAAATAAAACTACTCACGCAAATTAATTTACAGATATAAAGCACTGCTTATGCACAGCCACATGCATTCCCTCTTTATTAATCTCACTCTTGTGAGTGCTCAGATGTTTCTGGATCATATCCAGTCTGCCACACACCCACTTTCTGAAATTAATGGTCAATGCTAAGAACTTTATAAATACTCTGCTTAAAAACTAGCTGACTGGTAGCATTTCACAGGTAACCATGTCAACTGAGACTGAAATTGAGGTGCTTGGGCATGACGTAGAGACACATAAACCGACGCTGAAATTCCAGCGCTACACCTACAAAATGCCAATATATACATCCTTTTTTATATTTAATCCATCCTTTAGGCAGGAAATGACATATTTTTCATTTTATCAACCAAATATCAGCCCGCCTGTTGGGGAACCCCGGCTGGACTGAGCTGGTTTAAGGAAACCCAGCAGATACACTGGTGCCCGGTTCGCGGCGGTGCAGAGTTTAAGTTTATACTTAAGACCAGATGTGATGATGCGCGCCACACAATTAATACACAAATAAGAAATTTGAAGACATACATATGAATAAGTTCAAGTTAAAGTACCAAGTCGTCATCACACACTGGTGAAATTACATCTCCGCATTTGACCCATCCCCATGGTGGGGAGCGGTGAGCTGCAGCTGTGGCCGCGCTCGGGAACTATTTGGTGGTTTAACCCTCCAATCCAACCCCTTAGTGCTGAGTGTCAAGCGAGGAGGCATTGGGTCCCATTTTTTTTTAAAGTCTTTGGTATGACCCGACCGGGAATCGAACCCTGATCTCCCAGTCCCGGGGCGGACACTCTACCACTAGGCCACCGAATGTAGTATATCTTAAGAACAATATATTGTCATTAAGGTTTCTAATTTTATTCTTAGTTCAGAGACGGGGGTGCAGTGGGGGCTGTTGGTTTTGAGTGTGTATGAGTTTGTGAGGGTCTCCAGGTCTGTAAATGTGGTAAATTCACTATTTTACCGTCTCACGAAGATGTGCTGCCAGTTTCCCCGTCTTCAAAATGTGATTATGCCAGGGTCAGAGTTTGATCAATATTGCCACATTTTTCAATTAAGTTTGTGTTTATAAATCACAGTTTGTGTTGAAAATGAGTTATGAGTAGTGAACTAGACCGAATTCTTGCCTTGCAGAGTTTGGTCTAGGCACGCTTCATTGGAACCCTCGCAGCCTGATCCACTGCTGTGGCTGTCCAATCACAGCTCGATATAGTTTTGGATGGGCCAATCACAGCGCTCTAGTTGTGGGCCAATCACAGAGCGGGAGTAGCCGATGACGTCAGAGCTGCGGCCGCGAACCCAAGCAAGATGGCGGCAACGCCGGAGCCACGTTCTTTTGAAACGGCTTTGTCATCAACATTGGATTATTTAGACTCCAACGTGCGTAAGTCTGTCTGATATACTTAGCGGCTTCTTATTTTTATCAAACTAAGTAGTGCAATGTCCCAGTAAACCTGATATTCACATGTTTTTCATACAAAAACGACAGAAATCATTTATGTTAGACGCCATTGCTGCCTCCCGCTTTTCCGTCGCTGTGATTACGTCACGTTGTTCGTTACTCTGATTGGTCCTAGCGCTATCCAATTGCGTGCTGACAGTTTGAAAGACAACCGTAGATCCCGCCTCAAGACTGAGAGTCGTCAATGGGTCGTGGCCAGACTATATATACACATATATAGGATGGCTTGCCAGGCTAATTTATGAGATTTTCAGACCCTATTTTGTATGTAAGCAAGCTTTATAAATGAGACCCCAGATACACTGCTCTTTCTCATCACTTATATGAGCAAACATGAGGTTTTAACAAGTCTGCAACATTTACATAAGCCGCATATTGAGATGTTTAGAGTTGATTAAAGCTCAGGAATATAAAATCAATCAAAAAATAAGTCATCAGTCAGTCAATCAATCATTTTCTTAACCACTATTTGTGGAGGAGCTACAAACGAGGCAGCGTTTGGAAACTGACTGCAGCATTAAACAATGGAATGAGGCTGCTGTTCAAGATACTGAGCTGGAGTAGTGCAAGCCAGATGTTAGTGTAATATTCATGTGTAGGGTAAAGGACTCTACAAGTATTATAAATTCACCTCTGACTGAACCTGCTCTTAGTTCAGTTATGTTTTACTCAAAGCTGTGGAATCATTGGCTTTTTAACCTTCATGTAAAGTTCTGACACTGAGGATTTTAATATTCATTTAAAAATGTTTTAAAGCTATTTTAATCTTTCTCATCTGTACGATGGACCCGTGTGTCTTTAATGATGACGACGACGACAACGGACCAAACACATATATTCTTTCCAAAACAAAATGCCTTCAGACAGACTCGTATCAACTCTGAATCCTTAAAAAGAAACTCAAACCTGCAAGACGAACGTGTGTTCGGTTGTAGCAGTTGCTGACCTTTGACCCCACCGTGCAGTCAGCAGCTTTGCCACTGTGAGAGTTCTGCTGAGCTAATGAGGTTAAACTGTGATCTGATAGCCTGCGTGAGAACTCCAAACTAAGAGCTTGTGTTTGTGTTAAATGAAGCACACAATGGATTAATGTTAATGTGATCATCCTCCACATGCTGCGAATAAGAACAGTTATGTGAGAAAATAAAGAAAAATGTCACGGTGCGGTTAGAAATCACAATCAGGAAGCTGCGTGCCGTGTTAAATCATTTGATTTCCAGGAAAAGAAGAGAAAAGTAATCTTTTAGGGCTTTTTTTTTTTCAAATAAACTGCCGAGCCAAAACAAAGCTTTTGATGGAACACCTTTATATTTGTAGTGGTGTCGTTTCATCAAACTTCTGTAAAGTGCATCTGGAAGGTATTCATCACATTTTCTACATTGTGTTATGCTACAGCCTTATTCCAAAAAGGTTTAAATTTTTCCCTCAAATATACATACAACACCCCAACAATAATTACAACATGAGAAAAAGTTGTTGGGTTTTTTCAAGGTTTTGGCACATTTATTAAAAATAAAAATCCTGAGAAATCACATGTACACAAGTATTCAGGATCGTCTAGAGGCAGAAATCTGGGGAAAGCTACAGGAAAATCTGTGCTGCTCTGAAGGTCCCAATTAGCTCAGTGGCCTTCATCATCAGTAAGTAGAAGAAGTTATAAACCACCAGGACTCTTCCTAGAGCTGGCCAGCTGTTTAAACAGAACCATCGGGGGAAGAAGGGCCTTAGTCGGGAGGTGACCAAGAACCCGATGGCCACTCTGACAGACCTACAGCGTTCCTCTGTGGAGAGAGGAGAACCTTCCAGATGGACAACCATCTTTGCAGCAATCCACCAATAAGGCTTGTATGGTAGAGTGGCCAGATGGAAGCCACTTCTTAGTAAAAGAAACATGGCAACTCACCTGGAGTTTACATAAGGTCCCTGAAGGACTCTCAGACCACAAGAAACAAAATTCTCTGGTCTGAAGAGACAAAAGCCCCATCGTGCCGGCAAATCAGCGTAATATTACTGCAACGTGTGTCTTATGAACGTGCCATGATGACATGACATTGCAGGAATTTCGTGCCGCCATGCTTGATAGTAATATTGCGGTAATATTGCAGCTTCGCCGGTCTTATAAACGCACATTAACCTTGGCGCAACAGAGGGAGGTGTCATGACCACGTGATGAATTACTACCGAGCTCCGACAGGGAACTATATTCAAAATGAAAGTAAACACAGGCATACGTTTCATTTTGTAAACAGAATCAGCTGAGATGGCAAACTGAGCGATGCGGTGCTCCAGGAGCTTCTCTCCGTTAGATCTGCAGCTCAGATCATCTGACAGCTCACAGGGATGGTGGAGCACACACACCTGTAGCTGCTTGTGAAAAAAAACGTAATGAGCGCGGCTTTGATTGCAATAAAAAGCAAGTTATATCCAAGATACACGTAAGTCCGTGACAGTGCAGAGTCCGCCCCCACACCCCCTTTATGCCACCATCACGTAATCTTTTATAGAAAGGAAACGACTGCGCCACATTACTGCCACGGTCTGAACACTTATAAACGACCTAATGCTCCCAGATGCCGCCTCATTGTTGCAGCAAATTGGCGGCATTGTTTTATAAAAGAGGCTAAAGATTGAAGTGTGAAAGCCAAGTGTTACATTTGGAGTAAACCAGGCACCACTCATCACCAGGCCAATAACATCCTTACAGTAAAGCATGGTGGTGGCAGCATCATGATGTGGGGGTGTTTTTCAGAAGCAGGATAGGAGACCAGTCTGGATAGAGGGAAAGATGAATGCAGCAATGTACAGAAACATCCTGGGTTAGAGTTAGGACTGGAGAGATCGTTCATCTTTCAGCAGGACAATAACAGCCAGGAGTGGCCTCAGTGACCCAGCCAGAGCTTAGACTTGAATAAGATTGGAAATCTCTGGAGAGATCTTAAATTGGTTGTGATGAGGCTTCCCATCCTTCCTGATGGAGCTCAACAGATGCTGTAAAGAAGAACGGACCAAACTGTCCAAAGACAGGTGTGCCAAGCTGGTGGCATCATATAATAAAAGTCTTGAGACTGTAATTGTTACCCAAGGTGCATCAAAGGTGCATCAAAAAAGTATTGAGCAAAAGCTGTGAATACTTATGTACATGTGGTTTTTATTTTCAATAAATTTTTTTTTTTTGTATTTTTGCAAAAATCTGTCATTCATGTCATTTTTGGGTGTTGTGTGTAGAAGTTTGTAAACCAAAATTGATCTTAGGGTAAACAGCCTGTATTTATATAGCACCTTTCAGGGTTCTACAACCCCCCAAGGTGCTTTACACACCAGTCATTCACACATTCACACACTGGTGGTGATGGACTACATTGTAGCCACAGCTGCCCTGGGGCACACTGATAGACAAGCACAGGCATCACCAGTCCCTCTGACCACCACCAACAGGCAAAGCGGGCCAAGTGTCTTGCCCAAGGACACGACGACTGTGACAGATGGGACACGAACCTACAACCCTCCAATTATAGGGCGGGCACTTAAATTCTCTGTCATCATTGCCCCTTATATCGTAGCCTTTCCAACACACCTATTGGTGCGTTTCCTTTATCGGAACATCGGGGTAAATTTACAGGAAGTTCCCGACGTGCGCTCGTCTCCACTTGACCGGGGCGGCCGAACGGCCTTTTTCTGGAACCTTCTGAGTACCTGATCAGGGGAATCAGAACTGCCCGATAAAAGGCCCGGTGAAGACGCTAGGCAGGAACGCTGATGATTGGTTGTAACTCAGTCGGAAATGAAGTCAACTCAGGAGGAAATAGGAAATGCATATATGTGACAGGAAGCGTGATTTGAAATCATAGGATGGCCAAGGAAGGTCCCCCCTTTCTTGCTTTTGATTGGCTGGAAGGGCTCTCCTACGATTGGCTATTTCATGTAACAGCAAACCGTCTTCCCTTGCTGCAGGGTTTTTGTCTGCAGTCAGATCTTGAGGAGTTTTATGAAGAACATGTGAACTTAGCGCTATAATAACCATTCTGTCCTGCTTTACAACATAAAAGAACCTAAAAAACGTCAAATGTGAACAAAATGTAATAAATCTTGTTGCATTTATCACACTGTTTGCAAGTTAGAACACATCTCATCATCTGTTTAAATGTGTATCATGTAATTGAAATTTAATTCAAAGCTGATTATGATCTAGACCTATTTTTCACCAGTTTTCATTATTCTAGAAGAGAAACAGAGCTGCTGAACACAGATGGACAAATAGGGCAGTTTTATATTTCATACCCAGGTAAGGCACACATAGCCTATGTACTCCGCTAACCTCAATGTTTGAGAGCCAACAGATATAAAGTAAGTCCAACAGTGTGATAAATGCAACAAGATTTCTTATAATTTTACATTTTTCAGTTGTTGTTTTTTTTTTTTTTTTAAAAAGAACAGACCTTATCAAAACAGAACACAAAGGTTATTATTTTGCTAAATTCGCATTTTCTTTACAAAACTCCCCAAAACAGCTGCTCTGTTGGTGTCAGAAGGACAGTCTACACTTAGCCGGGGAAGACGGTTTGCTGCTAAATTAACTAGCCAATCGTAGGAGAGCCCGTCTAGCCAATCAGAGGCAAGAAAGGCGGGATCTTCCTTTGCCAACCTATGATTCCAAATCACGCTGGCGGGAACCGTTATTTAGGAAAACAAAAAGAAAAAAAGAAAAGAAAGAGAATTCTGACTTTAATCTCAGAATTCTGACTTTAATCTCAGAATTCTCTTTCTTTTCTTTTTTTTCTTTTCAGTGGCCCTAATCCTCTGCCGTACAATTCCTAGTCTGCGGACAGGAAGAAGCCGACAATACTAACAAAGAAGAATCCGCTTAAAGTGTTTGCGTCATCATGCAATCAAATGTGCGGACTGCGGAGGCGTCCTAAAGTGTGGCTTCAGCCGCCGATCAAAACCTGCCAGAAAAAACATGATCTCCAAATTCTGATCAATGCCTTTCAGAGCCGATCATACCAGATGATCAGCTGTCGCTCATCCTGAGCAAGCTGACAGAGCGCCTGAGCGCAGCATCACGCCTCCCTCCGCCTTTCCTCACACTGTGCAGGCGCGCAGCGGCAAAAGTGTAAACAAACACGTCTGCCAACATTTTACTCCATGAGAGGGATGTAAACTTTGCATCCTGCAACGATAAATACAGCATGTGGGAAGCTCATTAAATGCGCCAACACAGTGGATTTAATATCACTTTCACAGAACAATCTCTGGGCGGAGTGAGGAGAGTTTTCAAGGCTCACTGCAGAAATATAAACACACAGTCAGACGCACCTACACTCACTAGCACTTGTCTGTATGAGAGTGAGTCAGAAAGATGAGCAAATAACCTGTAAAATAAATAAAGTCATCATGGTAGATGAGCAGCCTTCATCGGTAGTGGATGACACCGGGTTCCCCCCAATGAGCACCGCTACGGATAATAAATTAACAAATCTAACAATAAATCAATTAAATCTCTCAACATGCAAAGTTGTGAGATAATTATTTGCTTTTTGAACTATTTATTCTGTTGAGACCTTTTAATGTTTTAAATCTGTTACTGACAGCAGCTACATTTGAGTTTCAGGTTTCCTGAATCGTTGCTGCAGCATGTTGGTGTAGATCAGGTGTCTCCAACTCCAGTCCTCGAGGGCTACCATCCTGCTAGTTTTCTGTGTCTCCTGCTCTACCACACCTGAATAGAGTGATTTAATCCTCTCCTTACCACGTTTAACTCTGCACAGGCCTGTTAATTACTCATTAATTTCAATCAGGTGTTTAGGAGCAAAGAAACAGCGAACATATGCAGGAATGTAGCCCTCGAGGACTGGAGTTGGTGACCCCTGGTGTAGATTCTCAGTCATCCTGGAATTGATTATCTTGAGAGTTTTAATTGAAAACAGCTGGACTTCTCTGGTTATCTTGAAGAGGTTTTGCCTCTCATCCTAGAGGGTCTTCAGTTCTAAACCTTGGGTTGAGAGCAGGAGGCTTAGACGTTGTGGTCAAAAACAAACACACTGATTGTGCTGCAAGTCTTTTTTTCCTCTTAAAAGTAAAAACATGTTTTTGTCTAAATGAAGGTGATGTTATTGTTCATAGAAATAAAATTCATGTTGAAGTTCAGACTTTCATCAAGTAAGACCTGTGGTCAGCTGGCTCAATCAAAACATGTAAAAGGGTTTTGGACCCTGCTTCTTGAAAGAATCGGAATCGAGAATTGATAGGAACCGGAATTGTTCAAATTCAAACAATGCCCAACCCTATCAATGATGACGATAACTCAATAATTTCATTGATTACCTTTTTTTTCATAATGAAAACAAGATGCTGATGAGCTAAAAATAGCTTTTGGTGACTAAAACATGACAAGATGTGCAGGAGTTTTCATTGATGAGACTGGATGAAAATTATGCTCAAATTTCAGCCTGTTTTATAAAAGCTAAAAAGTAACAGCGCTGCTGCTGCTGCTGCAGTCTCCTGGTTTGCAGGATGCAGCAGAAGTGCATTAAAGCAGCAATCCAGAGTTTTACCCTTTCAGGAATAATGTATGGTTTTTCAGAAATCCGTAAAAGTGATCGTCTTATCATGTAGTATGATATAATGTAAGCAATATGTCTTTTTTTTTGATAAGCCCGCCCCCTGCCCCTAAAATCCATGCAATAGGAAACTGAGCGGTGACCAGAACTAACCAATAGCGTTAGACTACCGCTTACGTGCTTCAAATTTAAGGAAGTACCTCAGCTGATGAAGAATTGATGAACTTTTCACGGACAAGTAAGTCTTTAGAATATAAATATATGAAAACACAACATGACATGAGAATAATACTTGTTAAACAACGTGTTTTAGCTCTGTTTGTCGGCTACAGAAGCACATTCATAAACAAGAAACGTGCAGTTGCCATCTTAAATTACCGAGTCGACCCGACTATTGGTGTGATACGCTCGTCAGCCACTAGATGGTGCCATCAGATAAAAGAAATACTCCGGAGAGCTACTTTAAGAGTGCTTCCCTGTCGCGGGAACGCACATCGCTCAACACAGCTGCCAATTGAGGAAGTAAACTGTTAGAAATATGAGCAATTATGAGGCTGCTTTTGATTATATTTGTAATATTAACGCGTTTCTTATCCATGTGCTTCCTGAAAAGTCATAATTTTGGGCAGATAAATGAAAGAAATGACGGTTTGCAACACGTTTTATCTGAACACGTTTAAAGTAACACTAAACAGTTTCCAGCTTCTCTGTCCTACTGGTTGAAAACGGAACTACAACGGTCATAAACAACCCTGCAGCAGCCTGCTGTAGCTAGCGCTAACAATAGCTATGTTTACATGGGCACAAGTAATCGGAATGAACGCCCTATCAGATCAAAAATTCGTCATGTAAACATGTCAATTGGAATATTCTGATCCGATTCGGCCTGATTCCGAATGAAATTTCATTCCGATTGAGAGAGGCAGATTTACTGACGTCCATGTACACACCATACTTGCTAACTCTCCCGAATTTTCCGGGAGACTCCCGAATTTCAACGCCCCCTCCCGAAAATCTCCTGGAGCCACCATTCTTCCGAATTTCTCCCGATTTCCACCTGGACAACAATGCAAATTTCTGCCTAACCGCTGCTGCTGTCTTTGTTCCAGCGGCAGCGCGCATGCTGCTCAGCAAACCATCTTCAGCAGCTTCCAGCACAAACGTAGCACTAACCATTCGTGGGTGGGAAGCTAACTTCACTCAGCTCTGCTCTGTGCTTTCCTGCAGCGGGAGCGCGCAGCGCTCAGCCGCTCGTTCAGGAAGTAAATGATTAGAATAAGAGCGACGAGGCTAAATTACAATATATTCGCGTTATTAACACGTTTCTTATCAGTGAAAAAGCCACGACTTTGGGCAGATAAATGAAAGAATTGATGGTTTTTAACACGGTTAAGACGAATGTTTTAAAGTCTATTACGTTCTCTGCTGCCTGGTTCCTAATAGCGGATCACATTCCTGCTTTTTAAACCAACAGCATAACAGTTTAAGCCCATCTAAAGGTTTATGAGCATCACTGTTGATACTCAAGAGCAGAACTAAGTTATTTAAACTCTGTGGGCTCATGAAACTCACAATACTGCAGGTCTGTGGAAAAACATTGCTGCATTTTAACAGGTGGATTTGGCCGAAATATACATTTAAAGATACTAAGTTGGAAGTCTGATAACTCAAATAGGCTAAAAAATACAATTTTCTTGTATTTCTATTTAAATAATGTGTAGAATAGACTGTATGATCCCTGTCCATTATGTTAAGGAAAGAAAATCATAAAATTCTTTTGTGAAAATCTACTGAATGATGCACTGATCAAAGGAGGTGAAACAATCAATAAATATGCTATATGGGTCCCATTTACAACGTGGTGTAAACAGGGCATCAATAAATTATATACAGTATAGTGATTATCAATAAAGTAAAAAAAAATATATACCAATCTGGGGATTATTGTTTTACTGGACAAAATCTGGGGCAGCTAAGATTGTGTCCCAGCTCCTTTAGCCCTAATGTTTTATAATTATTATGTCAAATAAAAAAACTTGATATTTTTTATACTTGTGAGTGCAGGCCTATATGTATATTCCCATTCGGATGGTACACACCCATTCGGATTGTTGGAGTAAAATAATGCCCACTGTGCATGTGTGCAACTTCAGTGTGATGTCTTTTCGCCTTTGCAGACGCTCAGGACAGATCGAAAACATGGCGGGCGGTAAACAGAAGTGGTCCGTTGCCGACGCTATTTTTATGCTTGTGTTCTATCTCTATATTATCATTGCTTTCTTTCCTCTTTATAAACTTAGTGAATAATAAACTCCTGCTCATTTCAGCATTGAAATTCTAATTCTTGCGTGGAAGTAAATTTATTTTCATGCCATGAGAATAAGACACAAGTAATCGCCTTTGCTGAGGTGCTGATGACGTGATAACGATGTGATGTTGCTGGTTCTATTAGAATCCTTCTGTTGTTTCATCTCCACCCAACAGACAATTTACTTAAACAGTGAATATTTGAGATGAGAAACACTCAAACATTTGAACATTGATAATTAGTGGAACCTAGAGCAGATAAAGTAGGGAAAATCAATGTTTAAACTAGTATGAAAAGACAAAAACATCTGAAAGTTTGACTGAAATGAGTTTGGCGTGAACGGAGCCTCAGAGTCTGACTGATCTGGGCGAAGGAGGTCAGGTCGTGAGAGGAAACCTCTAGTCTTTTGTTGAGTGTTACAGTGGGAGCATGTGTTCGTGCTAAACAGACTGATTAAAGAGACCAACTGATGATCTGACAAGCAGACACCCTGCAGGTTTACAGGTCTTACTCACAGCGTAGCGTGGACACACTCGCAGATGACTGTGACAAAGTGCCCATTGTTCAGTTTGTCTGCCTGCATGCTGCGAGGTCAGAGGTCGCGATCTGCTCTGCCTGAGGTTAATCCATACAGACACCACATAAAACAACCTGCAGTCTGCTCATATTGGACTCACTGTGAATGCAGTGATTCTCTCAGCAGACAAGAGTCACATGGATAGAGGAACTTCACCAGCATCATAATGTCTGATGACGTTCTGCGGAAAATAGTCTGAAAATATGAATGGTGTGTTTAAAACTGCAACTCCAGTTCCTGGCTTATTCCTTCTTTAGAAACTTTGGAAACAACACAGCCGCAGTAGAGCGCAATGATTTTAGGAGATCAATGATTTTCTTCAAATCAAGCTTCATAATGTACAGTAATACACACACACGACAGGAAATGACATCATACCATCAAAACATTAAAGCTATTACTCCAATAATGCAAGGATGAAAACCAAAAGTAAAAATAGCTTTCATATTTAAATATTAACAAGGAACAAGCATGTAGAGTTATTCCAGCATTGTTTTAACAAGGCGGCACCGCCTGGATGTTTTTATCACAAAAACACAACTAGAACTACAAACATGGACACATTTTACATGCTTACTTTGAATTACCCTGACCCTGCAACGGTTTGACACCTCAAAAAAATTTGCTTGGTTTTGGAAAGAAAAGAAGTTGCGCTGAGTCAGCAAAATGTTATTACGATATAATTCCCTTCCACTGTTGCAGGAAGCCAGCGAATCAGCCTCTTTGTCCCTCCCCTTCACACGAGATGCTGAAAGAAAATGAGTGACAGAAACCACCCCCAGCATCAGAACCCAGCCTAACCCTAAAGTCCCACAAGTCGTCATCACACACTGGTGAAATTACATCTCCACATTTGACCCATCCCCATGGTGGGGAGCGGTGAGCTGCAGCTGTGGCTGCGCTCGGGAACTATTTGGTGGTTTAACCCCCCAATCCAACCCCTTAGTGCTGAGTATCAAGCGAGGAGGCATTGGGTCCTATTTTTTCAAAGTCATTGGTATGACCCGACCGGGATTCGAACCCCGATCTCCCAGTCCCGGGGCGGACACCAGAGCTGGTTACCAGGTGGTAACCCTAACCCGTGACACTTTCAGGTCAGTAAGGAACATCGCAAAATAACACAGTTTTGGCTTTCAGAAGATCGTGTTTTCTGAAATCCCAGGACTGACAAGAAAATGATAAATGGTTCAATCCTCAGTGTCAGTTTACTTTGCACAACTGAAGCTGATGGAATAAATGCAGTAAGAACTTTCTGAGGGTTACAGATGGTACTGAAAGCAGTGGAGCTGTGCATCTCACTATAGCCCCTTAAAGACATTTTATATAAAAAGGCCTTGGTGCTATAATCCACTTATATTTTCATTAAAGATATTTAATTAAAACGTCAGAAAACTGAGTGAAAATCACTTACATCAATTTTAAGTCCTGTAAATTTGATGAGTCATGTTTTGTTTTTTAAAAGCTTCGCTGTGTGTTGTTAAACCCAATATCTGTTTTTTAAAAAAACTAAACAAGAATAAAGGAAAAGCTTAGTGAAAATGGAACAGACTAATTCCTGGGAAGACTAGTATGCTCCTGTAAGGCTTAAACCAGACTGAAGCTGGTGAAATCTGCTGCTGAGCCATTAGTTACTGAAGGACACACACACACACACACACACACACACACACACACACACACACACACACGCATTATGAGACTCAAGCGAAGCTGAAAAGCAGATTTCCACTCGATCACTACTCTTCCAAACCTCAGGGTCAGAGGTCACCTGTCAGATTCAAATGCACTGCTCAGCCCTATTACTGACAATGAATACACACAGAAAGTGTGTGCCAGGACTTGTTTTTGTGATAATCATCTGAAACTATGAAATCTACAGTTCTAATATTTGAATTAATGATGGAAGTCTAATTTCCCAACTCTCTAGAAAGTAACATAGCAATATCAGATAAAAAAGGAAAACTTACCATGAGAGTTAAATCTATCTGAGGAAATGAGAGTGAACTCACCCGAACGAGTACACCTGACTGGGCTTCTTCATGGTGACCCAGGAGCTGATGAGACAGGTGATCAGGCTGCAGGTGAAGGACGGAGACGGGAGAAAGAGGGACAAAGGGAAGGGTGATGGCAGGGAAAGAGAAGGAGGAGTGATTGATGGAGGAATGAAAGGGGACAGGCAAGAGACGAGCAAATAAGAAGAGTCAGTGAACGACAAGTGGCAGAGGAAAGAAGCGGAAACAGCAGAGGTCAGCTAAAGTTCAGAGTTCATGATACTGGAAAACATTTGACTATTTGAAAACAAAACCGAATATGGGTGGATTTAAACTCACCTGAAGAGGTCAAAGATGGTGAGGTATGTGTAGGCAGTTAAAGCTGAAACAAAACAGACACAAAAAATAATAAATGGAAAAGTAAAACACGCTAGAAGGTCGTGTTGTGTTCTGGAGAAACATCTTCATTTGCAAGCAAGGTGAAAATGTAAGGATGTTTAGCAAAAAAGAAAATGTGGAATTATTTTAAAGGTCAATAATATTTTTCTCATTAAGCCTTATCTGATACATGCCAGAAGCCAGTCTAGATATTTTAATTTTGTGTGTTTAAAACTAATTCTTGCAACTCAGTTTAAGGTTTCTGCACAGGTTAATGGGGTTGTTCAATCCTGTTTGTTAATCAATGCTGGCTGAGATCAAGCTACTTGTATCACAAATACTGTTCTTCACAGTAGTTGCATGTAGGGCTGCAATGAATATTTGAATAATTCAATTGAATCGATTATAAATGAAGGTTCACTTAATATTTTTTTAATTAATGCTTCGTTTCATTTATGACAAAAGCCAGAAAAAGAGCAAAGCTAACGCATCACTAGGTTAGTATAGCGCTAAGCTAGGGTTTCACAACAGCACGACTTCCACGCCCCAGAATCTCAGCAAAAAGCATCCAGGAGCTTCATGCGTCAGCTTTGGATCCAAGACAAGGTGTGTGATCTGGAGTTTAAATGAAGATAAACGGACTATCATGCAAACTGAGACTGAGAATTATTTAGCCACTACTGCTAAAAGCAAAAAACTGTTTCTCTATGAGACAAAAGGTTTAAAGCTTGTTAGCTTATTTAACAACCTCATACAATTTTTAATTTTGAGTTATCTTTGTTTGGAACAATGCAGTGTTATCATCAGAAAGGAAGAACAAAATTGATCAAATCTCATTTGATCACTTTTGTTGCTATTGAAATAATGATCAATGTTAGCTGATAAATTAAATATCTTCTCTGCTTCAAGAATGTTTATGTCTCACCACTTAATGTGCTAGACACTGATATGATGACACAGAAAATGTTGGTTGGCCCAGAAAATTATCCTAACCTTTCGTGACTTTATTCTTCCGGTTAACTTATGGCAACACAAATAGTAAACAAGCACTGGTGGGAGTGAAGCACACGGAGAAAAACAGGATATACACAATGACCGAAGGAATGGACAATGATGCTGCAGCACAGCTTATTTGGTATGTACTGTACTGTTTGATGGTGTTACACGTTGTGACGGAGCGTGGGAGGGAACGAGGCTGCTGGGGAGAAAGGACCCGAGAGCAGAGGCAGCATGAGGACAAGTAGAAGCAGCTGCGGCGGATCAATCCTGCTCATTATTTGACAGGATTCAGAAGCGGCTGAGATTTCCTGAGAGTGAGGTTGATGCAGCTCAAAGAGAAAATCACAGAATAAAGTGTGTGAAAACTGACAAACCAGAGTGGTGTGTGACTGTGTGTGACCCGCGGTAACGGTTCTGTTACAGTGGTACCCAACGCGGGGTAGACATGCAAACACAATTAAGAGATGTCAATCCATAATGCAAATGACCCCATCCTGAAGCCATCCAAAAACAGCCTCCTCTTCAGCCCTTCGCAGCACTGGGGCAGCTGATTTCAGACATGGCTATGCTCCACCGGGAGACCTCGGAGCGCTGCTGCAGACAATTGGAGCAGCTGCAGCTCCAATCCTAGCAGCAGACCTTGGTGTTATCCCATCTTCTCACGCCGGGGACCGGAGGAGGCTCAGCACCATCCATCCCAATGCACAAGATGACAGCGAAGAACGACCCAGAGGCCTTTCTGGAGACCTTCAAGGTGACAGTGGCAGCATGTCGGTGATCTAAGGAAAAATGGGGGATGCGGCTCCTCCTGCTGCTGTCCGGCGAGGCACAGGTGGCGGCGATGGGACTCTTGGTGGCAACAAGGGACTTTGCCAGTCTGAAATGGGCCATCCTGGATCGGCTGGGCTGCACCCCTGAAGATCACTGCCAACGCATCTGGACCATCGTCCTTAAAAAACCAGACCCAGGTACTTAAAGGTATCCACAACCTCAATTTTTGCACCCTAAATGTTTACTGGTGAGTGGGGAGGAATATTTCTCTGTAAGTCAATCACCATTTCCCTTGTCTTACTGGTGTTTAGGCAAAGGTGGTTACACTCACACCAGTCCACAAAGTCCATGATGACTGACCTGTACTCCAGATCATTCCCCTTAGACAAACAGCCAACAATGGCCGAGTCATATCAGAACTTCTGGAGATGAGAGCTGTTGTTGTTGTAGGTGAAGTCCAAGGTGTAGAAGGTGAATAGAAAGGGTGAGAGAACCGTACCCTGCGGAGCTCCCATACTACACACAACAACCTCAGACACGCAGTTACGCAGCCTCACGTAATGTGGCCTGTTGATGAGGTAGTTGATTGTCCGTCCACTCCTGCTCCCCTCATCTTCTGTTGCAGTAAAGATGACTGGATGGTGTTGAAAGCACTTGAGAAGTCAAAAAACATGACTCTCACAGTGCTGTTTTGTGTGTCGAGGTGAGTCAGAGCCCAGTGCTGCAGGTAGATGATGGAGTCCTCTACCCCCATGTTTGGTTTGTATGCAAACTGCAGTGGGTCCATTTCTGGGCTCACCACAGAGCATAGATGGGTAGGAAGGAAGAAAGTAAATGAATAAGAAAAGGTAATCCGTGGATCCTGGAAAGACAGAATCTGTAGAAACTGCAGAACAAAGAGAAGGTAGCAAAGAGAAGGTAGCGATGAAGAATCAACAGGAGGTCAGACCAAAGCCAGCCTCAACAGGTGCGTTTTCAGCCGCTTTTTAAAGGAGACCACTGAGTCCACTGATCTCAGGCTCAGGAGGAGAGAGTTCCAGAGTCTGGGGGGGCACAGCAGCAAATGATCTGTCACCTTTGGTCTTTAGCCTGGTGCGCTGTACAACCAGTAGGCTTTGATCACTGAACCTCAGGGACCTGCTGAGGGTGTAGGGACTGAGAAAAACATTGTGCAGGTGCAGCCCTGCTCTGGTCTTCCTTTATGTAGTTGTTGTTTATGCCTTTTTTTATTTTCATTGATAAAAACTGAGTTTATTATTAATTTGGGTAAGAATGGGTGATATTGCCTAAAACATATATCGTAATATATTTTGAAGAGCATGCGGTAATGACATAGCTTGACAACATTTATGTACAACTGCAAAGTTCTTTGCAAATACAGATGACAATGACAAGTTAGAAACATTCAAATGTTAAAACTCTGACATAATGGTGCCATAAAAGAGTTTGTGTGCATTAATAGCCCCCATGAAGCAGCATTATTTTTTCCAGACATAAATAATTCTATTCTAGAGACTGTTGTTATACTTTCTTTATAAAGTTACAGATAAAATGGGTGAGGCTTTTTTAATCAGTAACAGCTGTCACAGAGTTTACTAGAATGCATCCTAGCAAGGTTCCTGGCAGTTAACCGAATTTGTCATTAAATTATTCAGTCAGGAAGCTTTTGCTGAGTCAGCACCTGGACAACAGCCAGCGGAGCAGGTAAGCTGAAGGGTCAGTAAGTAAACCGATCAGCCAGTCAGCTAACAAGACGACAAATGAATCAGTTTGTTAACTGGCCAAATACTGAGAAAGACCTGGCTTAAATACAGCAAACCTGCCTGTCCATCTGTCCGTCTGCCTCCACTAACGTCCGTCTTTCTGTTTGTCTGTCGGTCCTAAAGCCTGCCAACCAGCTTTCTGTAATCAGGCTGTGCTGCGGGGGGAAGAGGAGGCAGGATTAGAGCGGCTTTGTGCTTAGAGGAACATTTTGTTTCCCCACTTCCAGAGTCCATGTTGGCCAACCTGACGCCCTGTAATCCTTCTGACAGAGAGGCCCACAGCAAAGACCCACAAACCAAACAGGAGTGATGGATCGACATGGGGGAGGAGGACAGATGGACGAATGGAACATCGAGGTAGATAGATGGGCGCAGAGAGAGGTGAGGAGGCAGGAGGCAGGATGATGGACATGTGGATGGACAGAATGATAGAGGAAAAGTGAAAGAGCGACAAGGAGGGTGGGAATAGTGTTGGCTTGTGAGAAAGAGTGGCAGACTGAGAGACGGAAAATATCCAAGAAAAAAAACCATCACCGACATCTGTAAGAATGTCGGTGATGTAGTTGGATGGTTGGAGTTTTTCAGCCGGTTCTCATCAGCATTTAGTGACAAAAACAAGAAAAAAGTATGCACAACAGGTTAACTCCCAGACGATATCACTACAAACACTGCAATGGCCACAAACTTTTTATTCCTCTGAAATGGAGCTCAAACGTTGAATCTGCTGGGTTCCTTATACAGGAAACTTTTTTACTGATTGACTTATTGAACTGAACTGTATTGGAATGTTTAATTTGTGCTTTGAGATGACTCTTGTGATTTGGCGCTATAAAGGTCCTTCTCAAAAAATTAGCATATTGTGATAAAAGTTCATTATTTTCTGTAATGTACTGATAAACATTAGACTTTCATATATTTTAGATTCATTACACACAACTGAAGTAGTTCAAGCCGTTTATTGGTTTTAATATTGATGATTGTGGCATACAGCTCATGAAAACCCAAAATTCCTATCTCAAAAAATTAGCGTATCATGAAAAGGTTCTCTAAACGAGCTATTAACCTAATCATCTGAATCAACTAATTAACTCTAAACACCTGCAAACGATTCCTGAGGCTTTTAAAAACTCCCAGCCTGGTTCATTACTCAAAACCGCAATCATGGGTAAGACTGCTGACCTGACTGCTGTCCAGAAGGCCATCATTGACACCCTCAAGCAAGAGGGTAAGACACAGAAAGACATTTCTGAACCAATAGGCTGTTCCCAGAGTGCTGTATCAAGGCACCTCAGTGGGAAGTCTGTGGGAAGGAAAAAGTGTGGCAGAAAACGCTGCACAACGAGAAGAGGTGACCGGACCCTGAGGAAGATTGTGGAGAAGGACCAATTCCAGACCTTGGGGGACCTGCGGAAGCAGTGGACTGAGTCCGGAGTGAAAACATCCAGAGCCACCGTGTACAGGCGTGTGCAGGAAATGGGCTACAGGTGCCGCATTCCCCAATATGCATTCACAATATGCACATTTTTTGAGAAGGACCTGTATAAATAAACTGAACTGAATTGAAACGTGATTTTATTTGGTCTCCAACTCCTCGTAAAGCCGTCCCACATTTCTCCACATTCAGAATGGCAGACGCTAAACGGAGACATGTCCCAGACACCTGAGATGACTCTGTGACTATTGTCAGAGAACATTGGTCTCAAAACTCCAACAACATAAGAGCAAGGTTCTGAGACTCACACACCAAAACATGTCACATGTTTCGGCTTGTTTTTAGCACCCCCTAGTGTTCGCTGGCGAAACCGAAAGTAAAAATGATCTCTCCTCGCTGTGCGTGTCTTTTTAACACCTTAATCTAACTGCTGAAATGTCTCCTCAGCCTTCATTAGTGTCTACAGGAGTTATTAATCACTAAATCAAACATATCAGCTGTGTCCATGATCTAAAACATGCTGGAACCAGAATGCAGAGCCAGGTAGGTCAAGCTGAAATTTTTTTAAGTCCCAACAGACCGGACCGACAACTGTGAATTTGCAAGTGGAATATTCTGGCCACAGGGGGTGACAGAGCCTAGGTGGCCTTTCATTAACCCTGTAAAGGGTAATTTTAGCACATACTGGCTCAAGAAAATGGTTTAAAAATATAAAAAGTTGCAAAGTGTCCCTTTATAAACTCCAAAAGAAAAGAGCAAGCAGTGCAATTTGTTGACAGCATTTGCACCTCAGTGAGAATCTGGCTTTAGTTGTATTTCACGTTTAATTGTATTTGAAAAAGCATAAAAAAGAACCTATCCAAATGACACTAATACCGATTTCTGATTCCTGTGCTGCCCTGACCTGCAGATTCTGATTTGCCACATAGAAGTAGAATTAAAATACCCCCCACCCCCCCATCTGAGATTCAGATTCTGGAAGTAGAAATTTCTGCATAGACGATTTGTTATTGCTGGTGTTAATTCGTGCTTAGGAGTGTAAAGATACATGTAATTGTTTTCAGGTGTTTTTATTACAGAAGAGTGTTAATGTTGATGAAACTTTTTCATTGTTTTTTACATGTTTGCAGATGAAAACTAAACAAAATAAAAATAAATATCTTGGATGAAGACTAAAATGATGATTAAATGGACATTATAATCAACACATAAAAGATGAGAAAAATTGACAATGATGTAAATCCAATCAGAAATGGGGTTGCAACAATGAACCGGTTTGACCATTAACCACGGTGTGAAACACTGCTGTAAATCCACCACTGACTGTTTGCTCTGCAACGTTGATGTTTTATCTCCACTAATAACACAAGCCTGGAGGAGTTCTGCTGTGTGGTGGAGTTGCTAATGCCAATGGTTAGCTTCTACTAGCCGAGACGTTCTCTGCTGTTTCCTGGACGCTAAACCAACAACAGCCTTCCCCGTCGTGAGTCAAGATGGGTGAGTCCATGAATGTTCAGTGACAGTGTGACGAAGATCTGTCAGGCTTTTCTAATCCTAGAGTTTCACCGTCTATTTTCTATCAGAAGCTAATGCAGGAGATATGTGGAGGAGACTATTTTCATGTTCAGCCTGCATGAAAAACTCAGAGTGACTGATCATATTTCAAAAATAACAAGCAAAAATGGTTTCACAGTGAACTTGGTCTTTAAGTGAAAACATTTTTAGAGATGTACCATAAAATTAGCTGGTGCATGGAATCAACAAGTATGATTGATAAAATTAGCTGCTGGTGGTGGTAACCTGTCACCTGTTGGATCAAAAGATCACACACCAGGGTCGGAGCTGCAAGAGTCTGAAGTTAATAGAGGAATCTAACGCAGGTTTTAATGAAAACTTAGTAAGAAAGAGATGCATCTGAAGGACATTAGAAAGTGTTCAGCAGTTTTTTTATGTTGGCTTGTGGATGTGAGACTTGTAGACTAAAGCCTCATTTATACTTCTCCGTTTTTGTCAGTACGGACGGACAGACCGCCATGATCCGTCGTTGCAAGAGCTCTCCAGCAGGCTTGCAAGGTCGGACGGAGTTGAGCTCTCTTTTCTAAACATCTGTCCAACAAGACGGAGAGCGCAAGCTTGTGATTGGTCAGAACGCCGCTTCTTTAAATACGTCCCCAGCTCCGCCATCGCCGCCTCAAAAAATAAAAAGAGAGCTGACGATATCTAGCGGCAAACACGGAGCAGCTTGAAGAATACCTCGCGGTAAAACTCCGAAAATATGAACGTTTATTCCCCCGTGACTGGAGGAGTATAAAGATGTGCAGCAAGCGTTTTATTCGTGGACGGAAATGACGGGAAACCTGGTTTAGAGGTGGTGAGCGCATGAAGAGGTGGAGGAGAATGAGGAACAAGTTTGTTTGTGTTAAAAAGTCTCTTAAATGCAAAAAAGCACAATATAAACTGCAAATATGAACGTTAAATGCACTATCTTGGACCGGATACATGACAGGATACCCCAGAAAAGCGCTACGCCCTCTGTTGTCCTGGCAGGGAACTGCTTTGCAGCACTCTCCAGGTGATGGAGAAGAGTGCAAAACGGTTCCGTCAATGCGTGTCTCTGCCTCGGGGAGCTGACGGAGAAGTAGAAATTAGGTTTAACAGTTTCATTGGAGGACAGTAATTGGAAACTTGATAGACGTAAAAAAAAACATTTTTGTTTGAGCACCAGCCCCCAGAAACAAAATCAGTGCATCTTTAAATATGAAGGATACGTTTTCAAGGTTTTACCAGAAAATGTAATGTTCTAAACCTTCCTCAACAGCTGGATTGTTTTACATATTTTTATTGTTCAGAGTCTGTGCCTTTTGCTGCATCTGCGTGTTATTTTGATACGCTGCAGCTCGTGTCTCCACAGGAATCAATGAGGGTTGATGTCATTGTGTTGTGTTGAATTAAAAGCTGCAGACAATAAAAGCAATAATAATACAAACGCTGACATCACAGTGACCCTGAAACCGGCCCGACCCAATCAATAGATGAGCTGAAATTTCCCTTTGCTGTGCTTGGATAGGTTTACATGTACACTGTCGCACGCATTCACGCAACACACACGCGCGCACACACACACACAACCCAGTTCAGTTTCTTCATAAGTATCCAGCTTACAAACACTGACACCCAGAGGACGAGTGGATGTGACACCGAAGCAACAAACAACCGGAAAAACATCATTCATCTGCAACTCACACCCTAAAAATAAAACCAGACAGAAAACCCACACTTTAACACACACACACACACACACACACACACACACACACACACACACACACACACACACACACACACACACACACACACACACACACACACACACAGCCTTAACCCAACACTCAGAACAGAAATCAGAATTGAAAACTCTAATCACCCAAATGAAACGTTTTATTAGCTCACTTCATCGTGACCCTCTTCTATCTCATCAGCATCTTTTTTTGTCCTTTTCCAACTATTTCTTCCAAATTTTACTTCCTCTGAAAAACAAAAGACTGAATGAGAGAAAGATTAAAAGATGGATTCAATAAAGGATGGAAGGAAGGAAGCTGGAGGATGAGAGGAGAAACACAAGTAGGAGGATGAATATTTAATGCTGTCTGCACATGAGCAGCCCAAACACACTCAGGACACACAGACTCGAGGAGAAAACTGCAAGAACACAGCAGAGACAACACAAACAACAGGAACACACACAGAAACGGGTTCCCGGTGTGGACTTCCAACCAAAGAACTCAAAGATTTTAGTAAGGAGAGAGGAAGAAAATCAGACCATAAAAGTTTACAGGAGGAACTCTAAACCTGACAAAACTTTATCTAACAGAAGCAAAGAGGTCCTCCTCAGTGATTTAACCACAAATCCTGTCATTGATCCTTTAAAAACACAACTAATACCAAACTAAAGACTGGAGGGAGGAATAAAAGGTTTAAATCTGTTGCTGAGCAGACCCAAACTCCCTACCCAGCCGAACCAGAACCAGATCTGATGCAAAGAAACGATCTGGATCAGATCAGTGTCTCCTAACCTTTTTTGACTTGTGAGCTGTTATCTCATACCACAGGTACCCTCTTAGTCAAACGTGTTGATGATTCTCCAAAAGTACAACTCATTATTAAATGAAAATTATTTTATTAAGTCTGCCAAGCTGTGGTAACTCCTCCTTTAAGGTTTCTGTATTTCTCCTACGAACGTTGTTGTCCTTAGAGGAGCTTCCCAGTTCAGAGAACCTTAAACACACCACAACTTTTTGTTTCCAACGCATCAAATGGCTTAAATTGTCGTCATGATCAAAGAAAATGATGCTGATGTGGTCTTGGTGCATCTGAGCAGCAAAATAATGACTGGTTTTGTGTTTTCAGACACAATAAAAACCTTGAAGACTATTTTGTTGCATCTTGGTGTTAAACAACCTGAGACAGAAACCCAGAACCAGCCAGACGGAGCTTCAGGAGGTGGAAGTGCAAACCACAGCAAACTGAAGCTTTGTGTCATCGGTTCCGGTAAACAGTAAACTGAGACCCACAACACACACACACACACACACACACACACACAGTGGGTCGTGCAGTCGGGTCAGCTCTTGTGATGTGCAGATGTAAAGTTTATTGAACGACTCAACTGCTGCGGTGATGAGGATCCCTGGAGACAAGGAGGCAGAAGGGTGATGAAGAGGAGGTGCAGCACTGGA
Source organism: Aphyosemion australe (assembly GCA_006937985.1). Taxonomy (NCBI): domain Eukaryota; kingdom Metazoa; phylum Chordata; class Actinopteri; order Cyprinodontiformes; family Nothobranchiidae; genus Aphyosemion; species Aphyosemion australe. The sequence continues at coordinate 5,638,966 of SSNS01000003.1, read as the reverse complement.
ACAGCTGATTATTCTTAAAAACAAATTTAGTAAACAAACCAAAACTAGTCCTAAGAGTTCTGACACCTCATGGACGCATAAATACCCAGAAAGATCCAACATGAATCATAACACTCACACACACACTCACACACACAGTAACCACAAGCAGCACACACACACATGCATCTTGTCAGCGTGTGTCGATATGAAACCGGACCGAAGCTCTGCTGGATCCATTTATGTGGTGAAACAGAAACTCTGATCTGGGATTAAAGAGGCAGCTGGCAGTGACACGTTAGACCAGACAGACCCCGGCCCAGTCCACTCCTCAGAGGGGTGACCTGCATCTCCCTACCCTACCCCCCCCCCCCCCCCCCCCCCCCCCCCCCCCCCCCCCCCCCCAGCTCCCCACAAATCATCGATGTAACATCATCCATTAAACCAAACAACCATCGTCACACTAAGTACTGGTTTGGTAAAGAGACTCGTATCGACCCAAGTAGGAAACCTGGAAAAATGGAGATTTTAGGGAAGAACCTGAGTGTCTTGCTGCTCTGAGTGCAGCAGCGTCATTAAGATAAACCAGGTGTGTGTAGGTGTGTTCACACAGAAAAATCCCAAGTGTTAAATAAGCAGAGTATAGGAACTCTGTCAGAGTCAATTCAATGAAAGTGAGTGTAAAATACCTCCCTTTGTCCTGCAGTGTTGGTGTTAATATTCAGAGTTAAAACTGATTTTTTAAAATGACTATTTATAGTGTAACCTGTCAAATGTTAAAGAAAATTCACTCTTTTGGAGTTATTAGTACTCTATACTCCAGTGTTCATGAAAAATTACTACAAAACAGTGTAAAAAGTAATGACCCCGCCCACTTCTGGAGCTGCAGTGAGCGAGATGCATTGTGGGTATTCATGTTTTTGGTTAATTTGTCCTATTTTGAGGTGTTTATACATATATATTTATTTTGGGAGGGTTGTGTTGTTCTTAGTTACAACTTCACTTTCATTCATCTACTGTTGCAAATGTGGTGTTATTTGTTGTGTTATGTTTTCACCATAAATAAGGAGGTTGGTCACAGGAATGGGACTGCTGTGTCATTCCACTGTGTTAATAAATAAGTGGTAGTTCACACTAAATGCCCTTGACTTGACTCCTTGTGTTCTACTCTCATTGGCTGTCTTAAGTCATGTAGTGCGTGAGGCAGGAGATAGCCGGCATTTTTCAGTGTGGCTGCTAGCTGTTAGCTTCCTGGCATGACAGCTGCCACGATATTAACACTGTTAAGAGTTAAAGTTTCATTAACAGCTAGTGTTAGACTAACATTTGAAAAATAGCAGTGTCATATTAAAATAACACTTTGAGTGTTACTTATCTTATAGAGTTAAAGGTGTCCTAGAATGCAATTAATCAACAATCTAAAACAGAGCTTTGAGCCTCTAAAAAGCATAAGAAAGTATTTTTTGGCTTTCATCTGTCCCAGGAGCCCTGATACAGGCCATTCTAAACCCCCTTACTCAGGCCTTCAGTGAAAAGAGCTGTTAGCCCCTCCCACTCGGCCAGGACATGCTGATTGGTTGGTTTCCCCAGAAGGCCTCAGACACATGCAGGTTTGAGGAGGCGTGGCTCCCCCTTATGACGTGTTAAGGAAGGCTTTCTCTGAACAGGAAGTTTTCTCTCGCCTTTTTCAACTTTCTAATTTACATATAAAGTAGGTCAAACACGGCTTTGACTTTTTGGCATGCTGCTGTTGACCACCCAAGCAGTCTTATTCAACAACAACAAGGAACATGTTGGTTTACATTCTAGGTCCCCTTTAAAGTATTTTAACAATTGTGAGAGTTAAAGAAGGTTTACTCCATAACTGAATTAAACTCTAATGAGTGTAAAATTGACTCTGAATATTTAACACTGAGATCAGTGTAGCTTTTACACTGTACAGGGCAGGACCATGTGTTCACTGGCTCAGTGTTGAAATTGACTCTTTTAGTGTTGAATTAACACAGCTCATGTTACTGTGCACAAACACAAAATAACACGCTGGTGAATGGTGTTTATGCAGATTAAAGACCCCAAACCCAGCTGCAGGCAGATCGACCGTAATCAGGTTCATCACCTGCCACCTGTCCACATGAGCCCAACCCATGAAATATTAAAATCACGTTCGGTCCTGCAGCCGATTGTTCCTTTTTGGCTTTTTTTTTTTTGATCCAAGACTAAAATTAAAAATATGAAAACAAAGACGTTTTTCTTTTTTCTTTCCGATTCAAATTTTTAATTCAGTTGAATTCAACTGACAAAGGAAAATATGAGCTGAGCAGATTTACATGAATCCCAGCTCTGGTTTAAATGTTTATATGAAACTCCTCTAATTTTGTTTTTCTTGCTCAGTTTACCTCTCTCATGAGTTTGTTTTATTAAAACATCAAGTCTCTGTAAAACGTCCATGATCAATTTTTGTTGCTTGTTTCTGTGTTTAGGTGATATTTTAATAGAAGTAAACAATGATCAGCTGATTAGAAGAAGAAGTAGTCTTTTATATAACGTATCTCAAGATAAGAACATAAAATTCAAAGTAAAAAAAGGTAAAAAAAATTAAAAAATAAAACATTTTATTTTAGTAAAAGAAGAATGTTTGTGGTCTATTTGGTCCATAATTCTGCCCTGTGAGAAGCAGCCCTATAAGTGCTGCAGTGGGGGATATAGCTCTATATGTTCTACTTCTATGTGCAGTCACATGATCAGCCAACACCAGTGACCTACTTCCACTGGAAACCATGAGCCTGCATCTCCCATGATTCAGACATGGAGGCGCGTCGGAGTCCATACGTATTTCTAGCTCATTTCTTTCCTTATAAATATTTTTTGAGGTAAATATTTTATTCAATAAAAGTAAAGGTTTCATGTTGCTCAAGACTTTTTTTTATGTATCTGGCAAAAGCCGTTTTGTCCAAAGCAACTTATAAATGAGGATGAGCAGCACAGTTACTATTTAGGCCAACAGTAAGATATTTATTTAAACATAATAAATTACACTTCATCTCACAATAATACAATATTTACCATTTATCTACTAAACCTGTGAATTCAACACATTTGTTGCCACAATAAAGAAAGCTAATTTGTGTTTTGGGAAATATACAACACATGAATATGTACCCCCCCCCCCCCCCCCCCCCCACTAAAGTATTTAAAGTAATAGATTTTAAATAAATGCTGATTAAATTTATGATTTACAAAACCATTTTAATAAAGGTGGGATGTTCTGATGAGACATCATTGATGTCTTCAGGAGACTGAGTGGTATCAAGTGCAAAGCAGATGTGGATGTTTAAAGAGGAGCGCACACACACACACACAATCGCAGGGTGTTTGTGAGTGTGTGTGGCTGTACTGAAGGCCCCTGTGGGATGGAAAGATTCACCAGCTGTGTTCTGACACACAGGAACACTCAGGGCCTGGGGACAACACCACACACACATGCACACGCGCGCACACACACACACACACACACACATGCACGCACTCACGCACACACACACAGTTCACGTGTGTGCACTGAAGCATCTCTGGATGACAAACAAACAAACTAATGGATATGCATACAAACACGGAGGCGACGCTAAACATGATGGTCTGATGTTCCTGATCCAGAGTCCATGTGAACAAAATGTCACCACTAAACAAACTAACCACTCACACACACACACACACACACACACACACACACACACACACACACACACACACTGTATAAGAAGGATGATGAGGAGGGAAGAGGAGCAGTGAGGGGAGTTGAAGAGGATGACGACTAGGAGGAGGAGGTGTGCTCATTCAGCTGTGGAACAGACACTTGACCTGGTTTCTGGGACGAAAACAGCCCGAGAAACACTCATACTGGGAAGGAATCATAGGGGGAATCAGATAAAATATTTAAAATGTGAAGCCAAAAAGAAACACACTGCAGATGGGCGCTAACAGAATGTCTACCTGGAGAGGTGAAAAGAAAAACAGATGTGTCAGTATTTTACACTTTTGGAGGGTGAATATTAAACTTTTGCATTTTCACATCTCAAAATAAAAAGAACTGAAAAAAGGTAAAATAACAAAAATGTAAAGACATCAGAATTCCACCTGGCCACGCTGTTCTCTATTCTACTTTTACGTCTCAAAAAGCAGCCAAACTTCCACACTTGGCTAGCTGCCATGTAGTAGATTTAAAATATAACATTCCTGGGCTGGCTGTGTTCAAACTCAGAGTCTGCATCCTTCCAAGGCCGCAATTTAAGGTTGATTACATCACAGTGAAGCAACAAGGCTGTCTACATATTCTTCTTGCATTTGAAGGATGGGACTAGTGTTTCCGTATTGGCCCACCATATGTCAGCATTTATTTTTGTTCTTATAATGACAAAGGGAGAGAGGAATACAGTTATAAAATTAAGTGTATTATAATCCTACAGTCCAAAAATTAAATGCTTAAAGCGGCTGTGTTGTTAGGTTTTCGTCATTGTTTTGAAACATATTTAAATATACGTCAAGGTCGGAGCAGAAATATTTTTGAAGGCCAGACACTTCTACAAGGTCTTTAACTTGCCAGGCCGTGCTGGGTATATGATGAAACTGCAATAATTAAAATTTTGTCACAAAGTTTCTTAGTAATGTATCATTTAAAGCCCTAGTGTGTAAAAAACATTTGATTCTTTAGTGCCATGGAGTTCAGAGTAGGCACTGCAGCTACGGTAGCCCACACGCATCAAAAAGGCAATATGTCAACAACTTCCAGCTTTCACTCAAGCAATCAGGTCTGTCTTTTATAAACAGCATGAATTTGATAGTATAATCGTTCTCTCTAGACTAACCCACACAAAGCATATAACTAGTACGATCAAGCAATTAAATAAACAATTAACTATGTTATATTAACCTACCAGTCCAGAAGGAAGAAAGCAAATTCTGTCAGGCCCCTTGAGGAGCGCAGCAGGGAGGTAGCTATCGGTGATTCTCACGTGGAAGAGGGCTGGCGTGAGCCGGGGAGCAGCGATAGAAATTGAACGGACAACGCTGGCCGCCGCTTAACTGCTTGGAGGCGGATGACCAGCTAATGGCAGGCACGGAGTTTATCGTACACGGCTGCCGAGAGTTGGGCGTGATGAGGTCCTGACAAGTTTGGCATGTCTTTCAATTCCATTAGGCGTGTTTTCACTGTCAGAACTTCAGGATAAATTCTGAGACGGAGAAATTGAGAGGGAGATACGATGTCTCGGTCCTCTCTGCTGTTGTGTCTCCATACAAATTCAGCCCTTTCAGGACTTTGCACAGACATCAGCATATCGCGACTGCCTCAGCAGTGAGTGATGTCACTGGTCAGTGCCAAAAAGTGTCCAGAGTGACATTAATAACATTAAAAGTTTTATTCTGTCGAAGTACAGCATAATTTAATCCATTCAGAGGACGAAAGCAGCTGCGTGATGTAAAATGTGGCATTCAATGACCGTTAAGAAGCTCAGTTTTTTACGGCGCTCTGAGAGACAACAAGCCCTGTGAATTACGTTGTAGTGGGGGAATTCCAGTGTTTTTTGGCGTTGGGAGTTTAGTAACAGTGATTTTAAAGCAGAGCGATTGGTGCTTATTTTTTTTTTTTTGCTTCCCTTCTCACAAGCAAGTCTTCTAATGCCTGTTGTTTTGAACGGCATCTGCTGATGTCATTTCCTACTGTGTTACAACCAATCAACGTGAGTTAACCAAATGTTCCGCTCAGCTACTCCACCAGGCCATTCCGAGTCCCTACCCTTCTTTAGGTACTCCGAAGGTTCCGGAAAGAGGCCCAGAAAACGGCTGTTCGGCTTCAAGTTGAGACATGCACATGCCAGGATGTTCCAGTAAATTTACCCTGAAGTTCCGGTAGTGACAGCATGCCTATTGTTCGCTATTCAAACTAACCAAGTACAGCAACAGTGTACATATTCTCTTCTTATTCTTCTTAGTTGGTTTGGCAGACTGCATGCATCCAGGGTGTACTGCTGCCCTTTGATGTTTCTTTCAGTCATGTCAAAGCGCAAATGCGGAACATGGAGTATTAAATCTTGTATGTCCCCAAACAGCTATCATATTTCAAGATAGTGCAAGGCTATGGAGCATTGACCACTGTTTAGTTTGTGGAAGTAGACCATGAGGGGTTGGATTTGATCACAAAACCAAAACCCTCTTGGGGTATATCGCTGTTTTCCAAATTTTAGTAGTTATCTGATGCATAAACATACTGGTTCAAGCTACACACGTGACAACAGGAGCTGGCATTTAAGACCTATTGGCCAATAGTTGAAGCTTATGCCTCAGCAGAAGGGGGTACCCGTTCACCAATTGGATCAGATGTCAATCAAAAGCTCACACATCAGGATTAGTACTATACAAGTTTGAAGCCAATATGAGTTTGCCAGTGGAAACTATGAAGAAACTTGGTAAGAAGCATCAGAAGGAAATGTAGAAGGTTTTTAGCAGCTTGTTATGTTGGATTGTGGACGTGAGACTTGATCTAGACCAAATATTTTATTGGAGGACATCAATTGGACCATTGTGGATGTAAAAAGACCATTTCTGTTTGAGATGCTCCTATTCTGATATGAAGCTTCAAACAGTGATTTAGACCTTTACATTTCCAATTCGCTTGACAAACAGTTTACTGTGTCCAAAGTTCAAAAGTTTTTATTTGTCTCTTTATTTGAAACTTGGTTTAGACATAGGGGTTTACACTGCACTACCATGCTTCACTCATCCAGACTATTACTTTCTCATACAGCTTGGATTCAGCACACCATCACCAAGTATGACACTGACAACTCATTGCTTATTGATGGCTTTGCCCCCCCTCTTTGGCTGGATCAGGACTGTGAACGCACGGGAAAACAACATGGCGGCTTTGTATGCTTTTATGTAAACAGCTAGTGCTCCACGCTGGTGGAGAGAGACTCTGCACTACAGACATTGAACTCCTGGCTATTTCTCTAAGGCCATTTTACTTGCCAAGAGAATTTCCACAATTTTTTTTATCTTGGTTTATATCCATCCCAGAGCCAATGCCGATACAGCTACTGAGCACATAATAAACACACTCAGTTGAATAGAAAATATATCACCAGGCTGCCCCAAGTTCATTCTGGGAGACTTTAACCACTGTTCTCCAGATAAGTTCCATAAAGGCTTTCAGCAATGCATAGTTTTCTCAACTCGTCAGGGGAAGACCTTGGACAAACATTATAGATCTGTGCCAAATGCATACAGAGCCCCCCCCCCCCCCCC